>JAQGAM010001022.1:0-10449 GCA_034697665.1 Nanhermannia comitalis
TGGGGAGAGACTGGCGCAACGCACTATGGCTTCGACTTCGGATCGAAGGATCTGAGTTCGAACCCCAGGAGTGGCTATTTTCTCTGCTATATGTTGGCCACATATTCATTGTTTTTTAAACACCCCTATGGCCCGACGCGTTTGCCCACTGACGACACGGGGTTATCACTGGTTTAACATGGGCTGAGGTGAGATCTCCTCTCATTAGGGAGTTGGCTAATGAAAACGTTTTTTATTATAATTTTTGGAAGATTCTTATTATTTCCTTTACAATAGTTATTTTCAACTATCTTTTACTGTCCATCCTATGGATAAGAATCATTCACAACGTCTCAGTCTTATGATAAGTCCAAGAAGTCAATGAAAGAATTTAATTTTAAAAAGATTTTTGAATAATTAAAATATAGGAACCAAAATCTTATAAATACCGATAATATAATTGCAAATAAAAAAGCTCAACCTTCAAAAAAGCAATTTATAAGGTAATTATTTACAAACGTACAGTACTGCTCATTGATTTGCTCAAAATATAACAGTTTCAAAGACTCATTAAAGAGCAAAACCTGACTTTAGTGTTATAAACTTAACACTAATTAAAATTTGACCGTTTAATTAGTGCAATGGTGATCACAACTAAAGAATGATTGAAATATTCTTAATTAAAACCCAATTTTGACTTACGTTAGAAGTGTGTCAAATCGTCCGCGAGGGTTAAAGAGACTTAATATATACATTAGTACATAAGATGACTGTTTAGTTGAGTTAATTTCATTTCGTACTTAAATTAGTAGTAAAATAGAAATCAAACATTTTCTGATTCGATAAACATTTTTATTTATATTTTTTCAAATTTAATTAATATATTAAATGGCTCTGACTTTGAAAAACAAAAGCTATTCAACAATTTGACTGCTTATGCTATTAACCCTAGTTTTGAATATATTTAATTTCTTAATAGTATTCAATAGTTATTTTCAAGACTTGAGATCGTAGTCAAGTTTCTGATTTCCGAATACATAACAAAAACAAAACTTATTTATCATATGAAACCTGTACAACTATAATGTTATACCTGTATAATGGAAACTACATTAAAGTTGGGTTCAAATTAAATTCACTTCAGGAGTTTGTGATATCAATTTATACGTATTTTACGATACTTACGGGTTTTACAACAACAAAAATAGATACTCTATGAATGTTTTTCTAAAGAAGGTGAGAAACTTATTTCTCTTTATTGTGATGTATTTCAGAATTTACTATTTTTATAATCCTTTAATGCTTTTCAGTGAAGCAAAACCATTAAAATTTAATTACATTCTCATTGCATAAAATATTGGCTTTTATTCACAAAAAAGTGTTATATTTTAAAAGTATTAAAGTTTTACTTTTATTATTGTATGGCTTAAACTTGTAGACTGAATACGTTTCTCAAAGAAATTTTATATGTATATCAAGTTTTGTAACTGAAACAGAAAATTCGTTTCAGGAGTAAAACTCACCAATGATGACTATATTTCGTATGGATTTTGTCATATTAAAGTGAAATCTTTAAAAAACTAAGGCGTTGTTGACTTTTGGATCTTAATTATACAGAAAAATCGGTTCTTTTCTCAAAGCTGTTTTATTTTCAAAAGTCATCTATTTATTTAATCGAAGAAAATGTTATGAATGAGTTGTTTGAGCTGTTTTGACAGATTTGAGTCGTAGATAAAAATCAAGCGAATTTGAAAATTGTTTATTCGGCGTCTTTTATTTGTTATTCGATCGCATTTTTCTCACAACGCACACATTCTTAACTTTCTGTGATCTCAAATCTTAATTGCTTTCCTCAGACCCAAATGGTTTGTAGCTATAAATTACAGTTTAACAATTTCAAGATTATTTACTACCAATTGAATAAATTTAGATTTATTTTTAAAAGCAATTTAGATTTGATTTTCTTTGTTTGTCAATAAATTATGAATCAAATGCTTTCTCTATAAATAAAACTGTATTAATGACATCAGTTTCATATCTCATACTCGTATGAAATATAATATTAGAAAATATCTCATTTATTATTATTATAGACATAATTCTCTCCAAATAACATAATAAGGATTAGAAATAAGTTCTATTCAAGAGTAATATTTTGATAGAGACAGCAATTAAAAAGACTTCAATTATTCTTGAGTTTCATTTAAAATATAGCCAAAGAAATACACTTTTTCACAATCCACGGGTTGTCCTCAATTTTAACCATCCGTACCATTAAGCTCAGCGAGATTTTTGGTAAGACTAAAATATTGACATACGTTCATATCTGACACCTTTATTGCTAACGATTATATGAACAAAATTTTTTTCCAAGTCGACGGTTTCAAATCAGCTGAAAGTCATTTTAGATAAGGTGAACACTTTTACAGTTAACATAAAATGATTTTTCTAAAAAATTGATTTTATTAAAACAGACATATTCTTTGCGTGTTGGCTCAAATTTTAGTTAAGCCTCAAATTAATGACTTGTATTCTCAATAAAAGCTGAAACACTTGTTGGAAGCTTAAGGTTAAAAATCTAACACTTTATCGAATGCCAGATTTTATTATAAAATTGGGATTCAATTCGAGTTGAAAATTATTTAAACTCAGAATTTTGACATCAGGAAAATTTTAAATCCTTACTAAATCAATTGATAACCTTTCATATACGTACGCTTCAAATGCTTTGAAATTTGCATTAAAAAATCATTTACTATTTGTATAAATTTTAATGCTTTAATATTATTATACTGTACAGAGTTATTATATATAAGAGTTTGCACACCTTTTCATATAATATGCTAATTGTCTGATACCACTAAACACTTCACATTATGTTTTATTATTAATTTTATCTTTAATTACAATTTAATCTTTTTTATATAACTTTTCTAATAAATAATTCTTAATATGGAATCAAATATACTCTAAATTATAATCTAATCCTCTGACTGTTGAAAAATGTCTAATTAGGACAAACAAGTCTTTAATAATTTATAGCATTGAATCTGTGAATAAGCTATAAATATATTTCTTCCTCTTTTTATCAATACCTGTAGAATCCATCCGCTCTTTTGCATGTCTTTTAAGTGGTTAATGAATCCTTTACACGGTATCTTATATTTAGATATTAGTTAACCTTCTCTTTACTGATAGCTAAGCATTACGAACTTTTGACACTTATGGCAGGCGTGTGTTCTGCATAATTAATATTGTTTTTTCTCTTTGTCAAATTTATGCATTCGTTTTTTGTTCCACAACTTCATGTAAAATCATATCAAATTAAAGCGTTAATCACTGGAATAGCAAAATACATAAAGTTTAACTTTTATTTATCTAACACTGATTTTCTACAATTCTTTCAAATAGGATAGAATTTAAAATAGTCGTAAATTTTTAAAAATGTATTTTCTTTACTATTAAACAGAAACTATAAACTAGAGATCAAAGTTAATTTCGAGAGTTAATATACTTTATTGTCACTCAAATAAATGAGCATAACTTTTATTCATTTTTTGTTCAAAGTTTATCTAAAATTATAAAAGTTTGATTAAACATAATGATAGCCATACAAATATGGGTTCAATGTTTCTCATAATTTTTAGATTATTTTTCAATGGTTATCAAAAGCAATGTGAAGCACTTCATTCATTATAGTTTCGTATACTTTCGTTTCGAAAATACCAATACCTGTTTTAAAGAAAAATTTTATCTATTTTACAGATATTTGAGTGTTTTATTAATATATTTTGTATATATACTATTCTATTCTCCTTATCCTAGTTACCTAACAAAACCAGGTCTGTGACGATTCATTGGGGTCTAGTTCAATTCACCAACAATGTGGCAAATTTTTCATTTTTCTTGTTAATTAAGTTTGATTTGAATGAAATTAGAAGTGATTTATATGTAAATTAGGTAGATCATTCCAAATATGATCGAGATTTTTTTATCTAAACCTAATATATTTTAAGATATTTGAATTAAACTAAATTTTTACATAGAAAATTTTTCAATTCTGCTAATATCTCAAAAGCTATTAGTTTTAGATAAAATTCTCTATCATATTTGGAATCCTCGGTCTAATTTACATATAAATTGCTTCTAATTTCATTCAAATCGGGCTTAATTAACAAGGAAAATAAAAATGGTTGCCTCATTTGCCTTTGGTGAACTGATTTTTCGGTGAATTAATCGGGATCCGATTCATCAACAACCAATAAATGGGCCAATTTTTTAAATTTTTTCATTAAGAAGGATTTGAGTGAAATTATACTCAATATAATTATATTAGACCGAGAATTTCTAATATAACCGAGAATCCCTTAGGTTAGGTTAGGTTAGGCATAAGAAATAACCAATCGGCATCCAACCTAACCTAAACAACTCAATTTAACATATCAGTTTATTTATTTTTAATTGTTAGTCTAAATCTCAGTTTAAGTAGTATACGTATTCATAAATGGATTAAATATTCTTATCAGTTGTTAAAATAGGTACTGGTTTTATACGAAAAGTTAATGTCAAAAACTAACTCGTAAGTTTTTCCAAATCTTTTTCACCAGTATTGAAAAATAATCTAAAGATTGAAAAAATAAGGAATGCACATTTCATTAGCAATTTCTCAGTATTGCCTGTATTTTGTTTAATAAAACTCATATATTTTTAGTTAATAACCATTTCTTACAGATATTCTTTTTATGCTTACAACTAATAATATTATTAAATGATTTTTTTATAGGATTGGTGTATAAAATTAATTATAGATCAAAGCTATTGAGTCTAATATTTGGAATCTCATCAAAAAATCATTAATTATATAATTTTCAATTTTATTAGATATTCTATGCTAACTATCAAATTATTGCTTAAAAAGCAGTCAACTGTAATATAATGGCTTTTGATGGGTTAGAAAAATCCGAAAATTATTCCGCTCAATAAGAAGTTAATATATAGATCAAAATTAATTAATTTTTTGAAATTTTTTTCCTTAATTTTTCCTTAATTTATAGGAAAATATTTACTCAGAAAAGAACATTAGCATGAAATGGTCTGCATTAATAACTATTGATAAGATTTTTTAGCTTTTTTGTGACATGTTTTCCCTCTGATTATGTTTTTTGATTTTCGGATTGGAAAATGTTTAAAATTCCAAACGATTATTCTTAGACTGTGTTTCAGTGCCAGTTTTGTCGATGACAATATCTGATTCAATTATGGGGGTATTTATTTTACTGTAGACTTTTTTCTCAACTGTTGATAAGCAGATCTCGGATTTTTCGGAAATTCTAGATTTTTATCCTTAAGGTTGAGAATCGGGGGTTAAGGTAAAGACGTTTAGAAGACTGAAAAGTTCAAAAAATACAAAACTCAAGTCAAAACTCCTGTTACATCATGATATTTACCAAAATTTATTCAAAAGCATCCGATTTTAGAAAATTGAAGCAATTTTTGTATATATTTTGAGCAAAATTTTCAAAACAAGATTGAAAATGAGTGCTTTGGCTCAACTCGATGTTGAAACTTTCAACGAAAACATAATGAAATGTCAGAAATAAAATATGTATTTTATGTGAATTAATGCATAAAAATGTAACCATGCTAAACTCTATTATTACAGAAAATTTTTTTAATCTTTTAGAAAAAACATGATTCCAAAAATATTGTCGCAAAAATCTTTTAGATTCTGATTAGCTCCAGATTCTGAGCTAAATTTCTAGAAATTTCCGATCTATTTCATAGTTTTTGTCTCCTAAAAATCCAAAGTATAATAAGTCAAAATATAGTCGCTTTGCCAATAAGTACTGGAGGCCAGAGATCATCTCATGATTTCTGCCACCAAATGAGAAAACTTGCTTTTCAACTACTGTTTACTCTCGATTAAAACATGACATATTCTTTGATAATATTAACATGTCTTTAAGATTTATGTGCATAAAAATGCTTATCTAATGATGAGAGAATCGCTTACGAGTTAGTTATTTATTAGGCTCTGGCGCTTATTCGGAGAAATTAAAATTGTTTAATATATGTGCACAATATTTGCGATTTAATTAAAATTTGTATTTCACTGTTAGTTAAATATTACTGCAACTGACATATTATCACTTTATTTGGTTTATAACACAATTTTATTTATTTAAAGTGTCTGTTATCTGAAATAGAATGTATTTATAGAGTAGTAAAGGCTATATACTTTTTAAGAAGGCACTTGACAAACAAGCGTATCGCTACTGTCATGAATGCTTAGACTTGAAATTCCTTTTTAACTGCAAATGAATAATTATGTGTAGACACGAATTGGCATAACATCGACAACAACAAAGACTGTTCTTTGGCGGCAATAATGGCAGCGATCTTAAGCATTGATGTCTTCCATTTGAATCCAAAAACACATTTTGTTATTTCTAAAGTGAAGCGAAACTTCTAAAATATAGGATTCAACTCATATCAGATTAGTCAGTACTACTACTGACTCAGTAGTGATTAGTTATGATATAAGCGTTTCTTTAAATTAATTTATCATTTAAATAAGAATTAAGACAAACGAATATATATATTCCACATAATAATCCACATTTCTGTAAAGACTCAACCGATATATAAACAGTAATTTTTATTTATATTTTTCAAGACTTGATTTCAAGTAAAATTTGACTATTAATCCATTTTATACTGTGTGAAGGGTTACTGTACTTCAAATTGCTTTCTTAATTCTTTTCTGGTCACCCATTCATCTATTGTAAAATAAATGTGTAGTTTATGATTAATATTCAAAACAGGTTACTTTGCTGTGATTTCAATTTGAAAATAAGCTGAAATATAAAACTACTACAGTATAAATCAAGTGTAACTTTAACTCAAAAACAGTTAAAACTAATTTTGCTTCAAAAATCTCTTTAAGAAAGAGCTCTAATACGTCTTCCTATTCTTAGTAATACATTTGTAACATTAAGTTTCTCTGTGTAATAAAGAAGTTGATGTCTTCCGTCATCCCTAGAGCAGAATTATTATGATTTTAATACTTTTTAAACATGAAAGTTAAAACATTGCAAAAATACAGTAAAGCTTCAGCCATAGAGATATATCTTCCTTTTATAAGTATATTGATGAGTATATATACGGAATATATTATTTTTGTGAAGCTTTAAGGGCAAAGTCTTTGCATACGTGCGTGGAATGGTTGAAATGATGTCGACGCCAAAGTGACTTTTAGTTTGTCTTTGAATCAAAGTTTAATCTGAATCACGAAACTCTATCATTATAAAGTACTATTTGCACTGTTAGCATCTTATAGTACCATTTTGAGCACACCTACTACTTCCCTAATACTAGTACGGCTACAATAATCCTTATGAAATCTCTGCCTACAGTACTTATTTTGCAATACAATTTTTGGGTGAAATTTTCACATCAATCGTGAATTATTGCTACAGTTTTCAGAGATATTGGTAGCAAATCGTTTTCTACTTTTAAATAAAAGTATTAGAGTTTCCACTCATACTCTTGTTTGTTCTTTAAATAACGTTCCGAACCAATCGAATTGAATGGTTTGAGGGAAATTTGATCTTTATTCCTAAAATCATTTAAGATATCTTATAAAGTAGTCAATTAATTACTTTTTTATGTTATTTCAAATAACTTAAAACCAATCGATTTTCACTTGATTATAATAATTAATTTAAAGCAAAAAAGTACTAAAAGCTCTTTTAATGCCAAATGCCTTTTAATGTCAAAATAAAAGTTTTCAAAAGTTTAATACAATGCGAATTTCGTTTAATTTTCGGTTATTTCCTTTGAAATGTCCATCAAATATCTTTACTAAACAATAAATATAAGTCATGCTTAAAAAAGTTTGATGTCTTTGTGTTTTAATAAATCTATAAAAATATTTAAGATATTTTGATATACGCTTTAATTTTGTTAATAAATAATTTCATATTGGACTTTAAATTTTTAAAAGGAACTCATTTAAAGAGGTTTACATATCAGGTCATTCGCATCGAACATCAATTTCCATTATATACTGTCCAAAGCTAGTTATCATAAGGCGTGTGCCATCGATTTTTTTATCATAAAATCTAATTTAGCAGTTCATTGGCGGTAATGATAATTGGACTCCAATTAAAATTTCAAACGATTTAAATTTTGTCAACATGTCTTATAATTTAGTAAAATAAAGTCAAAATGTCAGCTTTAAAGAGACTCAAATCGATAGTTACAGAGTATATGCCACATAAAAATAAAATGCTAGCTCTAACTAGTTTTCTTATACTGCGGGATCAGTTTAGACGGCGACTTATTTACTTTTTTACATAAATTAGTGCGTACGACCATTTAGACAAAGCTTGTTAGGCTTTTTGCGAGCAATCAAAAAGTTGAGACATTTGTGGACCACCCCGTCGAGAAGCAACGCTCGACTTAAACTTGAAAACTAAATCATTTTATCGTTCATTTTTTTGTTTAACATTCTTATGAATTAATAAAAGGTTATTTCATTTTTAATTTTAACTTTTGCCTAACTTTTAACTTTTAATTTAGTTATTTTTTGCTTAATTTTAGCTTTTCTTATATTCATTTATTCTATTTTCTTCACTAAATTCTAGAACTATCTCCAGTTAATTAAGTGTTTAGTCATTAAAATATATTTTATACTAAAAATAGTGGATTGTTATGAATTTTTTAATGAGCCATAACTCAAAAGCTATAGATTGAGGGAAATTGGAAACTAATTAAATTTTTATTGATTAGCATTTCTCCTGTTCAACAAACCATTCTAAAGATATAACTATCTGATTGACATTAATAAACTCACTTATGGTTTTCAGACAAATGGTATAAAGTTCTTATTATTTAATTACAGTATTTATACATTAAAAGAAATTCTTAGTTTTGAGTTCAAATTAATTTGTTGTTTATTTGAAGTGTAGGCGAAATTAAGTGATTTTGTGATTATTGACTTTAAGATTTATCGTTCTTAATAGCAGTTCATTTCTGAGACTACCGAATAATTGAATTTAAACCGAAATGTAAGGCATAGCAACAATTTGAATCTTGTTTAAGTAGTTTTGATGTCCGTGATGTCCAATTATCTAAACGTACGCGTGGATGTATTTCCTGTGCGGAGGCGATCAGAATTAGTTATTCTATGGCTGAAAGCATGAAAGCATAAAAGAAGCGACTCCTAAATCATATTACTATCTACTATCTTAATAATTAAACTTTAAAAAATTTTCACTAAAAAATCTTATTTATCTTACGTTTTAATCGCTAGAAGTGTCTCAAAATTGTAATGATAGCAAATACTAATTAAATTATAAGTTATTTTATTTGAGTTAATGATTCAATTTCAAAATGAAAGAGTTTTTATGGCGATTTCTACTTTAGTTATATTTATTATCAGAAATATACTGTTAAAATAATATTATATATATATAACTAATGTGGGTTTAAAAAGTCACGTATTAGCATTACATGTACTGTACCTTTAGAAAAAAGGTGAACTTGTTTCAAGGCAAGTCTCACAACGCAAGGACTTTTCATTGAAGAAATTTTTATAAACACTAAACGTCACTATTTTTACTATTTTGTATATATTATTGTTATTTTTATGAATAAAATTTTTTGTGCAGGAATCTGAATGAATTGTAATAAACCAATGTCTGTTACCTCTAAATGTTCTTTTTTTAATGAATGCATAATTAAATTACTGATAACTAAATATAAATGTCCACTACAAAGAGGTACTCTATTGCATATTCATATAGATTGCATAGTTTTGTTACTTTTTATGTAAAAAAAGTTAATCTCTATTTTTGATACGTAACCCACAAATCCTTGTTTTCCTTAAATTAGAATTGTTTAGTCCAACGGATCTGTTAGTATCATATGATGAATAATTGCAGATTATATAAAGCCTCTGTTTGTATTAAATTAATTCTTTCAAAACATTCAACAAATAGAAGACAACCATTTTCAGAAGTACATTATACCTTTGATACAACGCTAATAAGATTTGTACTGTAATCATACTGTTTTACAAGACTTATACACTTAGTATAACTAATAAATATTTATCCAAAGAAAGTGTGTCGTACTGTACCTATAAAAATATTAATAAAACGATAGATTCAAAATTTGTGTTATTATAAGCTGATTATAAGCTCATTAATACTGTTACAGTACTTTATGATAATATTATATTAATTATTAATTTAATAAATAATGAAAATATTTTTAAAATGTAAAAATCTCTATAAATTCAATTCTTTTTAATACCACTTATCTGTTATCTAATAAAACCATTTGTCAAAGCCCTGACCTGTGTCCGAAACGATTCCGGTCCCAACACTTTCCAATTTCGAAGTGACCAGTGATGTAATTACAGATTTGTCATAACAATGTTTACGAAATATATCATTTACTGTA
>JAQGAM010001023.1:0-10443 GCA_034697665.1 Nanhermannia comitalis
CTGTAAAACATATAATATAAACTCAATGGAAAGCCTTGTTATACGTGAAAGTATATATCTTAAAGTTATACCTTTAACATTGCAATGGATTGTACAACATATTCATTTTTAAAATAGTTATCCTTAAGGCCTTTTATAAAATGATCCAAAGCTATAAATCTGTTGCTCTCTTTTTTACAGATCATGAAGAATTCTTTTGGTGAAAAGTGTATATCAATCGCCATAATCATATCTTTAATATATATTTCATTGATCTCAACATTTCCACAAAACGACAAACGGTAACTATTTTGTTGCTAAAAGCTTAAGAAATATTTTATAAGATCCAGAGATAGCCTTATTCTTCTTTTACAATAAATGAAGAAAACTTTCAACGAAACATTTCCTGAATTGAAAAGGATTAACACAAAATTTATAATTTAACAGTAAAACAACATAAAGTGCATTTGTATAATAAATAAGTAAAAAATGTCGATTAAATCATTTAACACAGTAACTGAAAAATGTTTGATAAATAAATGATTATTTACTTTCTTGAGCATTCATTGATGAGAATTATCACTACTAATGAATGAAAACCTATAATCTTATAAAATGCATCCAATCAATTGATTTCGATTATGGCAATTCATTTTGAGAACACCTATTAGTTGCTATAATCGGGTCAAATGTTTTTCATTTAAATCGATATCTAATAGGAATTTGTTAAATAAAATACAATTTATACGTCATTCATGTCATTCATTTGCTTTGAGTAACTTAATTGTGAAAGAAGTTAAGATGTGTCCCAATAGAGTATCTGTTATTTTTGTGTCTTTTCATCTGATGCACTGTACTGTACAGTACAATAAATGTATAATAATTATACTATAGAAGCAAAAAGTCTAGAGTCTAGACCAAACATTTTATTAGTTTCCCTCTACTAACCGAGTAGGACATGCTTTTGAGGCTTACTTACATTTAATTGATTCACTCTTTACTCGAGTAATGCATTGATTAAAACCAATTGAGCTTTAATTATGATTTTCATTTTGAACTGCATTGCAATCCAATTAAATTATTACTTCTCTAATAAACATTGAAAAACTAATAGAAAAACTAATTTTCTAAATTCCAATTTCACTCCAAATTTTTAATCTCGTTCTTGTTCTTGAAACCGAACCAACACTTATTTTAATTGCTTAAAAAAATTGTCTAATCATTAGAAACTCAAAAGAAAGAAAAAGAGAAATTGCTATCAAAGCGATTCACTTATTGAGCTTTAAATATGAGTTATGTTTAAAAAAAAGTCGATAATTATAATCAAAAAACACTAAAACAACTATTTATCTGCTATTTATAAGTTATTATTGAAACCACTTTTAAATATAAATTTGTTTATATTGTACAGAATAACACATATTTACGATATCACTTACTACAAAAAAATTGGAAAAATTCTAATTAAATAAATTTAAGTTTAAACCACTTAATTTATGACAGAGCCTATCGTATTATATATCGATTTAAAGCCCAATAATCAAACTTTTAAATAAAGCACAAAAAAATCATAAATCTTAAACACGTGGTAAGTAATAGCGCGAAGTTTGGCCACTTTATTAACATACAAAAGGATCGCAGAGTACAAGTGTTTTATTTGATGAAATCAGGGTACCTGACAGCCCACCCCCAAATTTGATACATCGTTAGATTCAGCTCATCAATCTGAATAATTTGATACCTCACTTGACCATATCCGACCCGAACCTGATAACTTCTGACTAACCCCCGACGGGAGTGGCCAACAAAAGTGTAATTTTTAAACACTTGTCCAGCACGCTACCGTCGAGTAACGATCAACCTAACTTAATTAAACTAAGTTAAGGTGTCGGGAAACACCATATCCAGTGGCGGGAACGCCTTTTCACCCATTTTCACCGAATTTATATCCAGAATATTACACTTCTTTTATAGAAAGTATGCCGACGCGTCTTCAGATGTGTATTGACGCTGGAGGGGAAACCATAAATGTTTAAAACTTTGATATTTTAAAATTACAATAAATTTTTTATTTGGGGATTAATTTTCTTTCATTTATATCAAATAATAAAAAAGTTATTCAATAAAACATTTTCCGGATTTCAGTGCACTAAGGTATACATTAAAGATATTATTTCAATTTCAACTGTATTATTATCGTTAAGTTTAAGCATCATTTGATATGAAAAATATTTTTGGACAAATTGTGTCATGTGATTCATTTAACGTGATTTGAAAAATTTTTTAACAATTGTTCTATCGAATTAATTATTATAAAAATAAATACAGACACAAGTATTTCAGAGTAAACGTGTATAAATATTTTAATTTAGTTGTGAGTTTTTGAATATTACGTAATAAAATCAGTAATTCTTCATATTTATAAGTGTTTAATTACACAAATTAATTTGAATAAATACTTAGGCTTAGAAGGAAAGGTCATACTAATAATTCTTTATATATTTTACACTAAGATTTATTAAAGCATCTCCAAAAATTTTGTTTCAAATAATACTAAATTATTTAAAGCATTACATAAAAGTAAAAATACAAAATCATCTCCAGTAAAAATTAAGTAATAAGATGAACATCAAGTAATCACACAATAGTTTGCGCAGTGTATAAGAACTTTAATTGAAAACAATCCGAAAACTTAATATTGTTGAGTGAAGCTTAAATCTTAATAATCTTAATCTTAAATATTATTCGTACATTTAAAAAATGAGTTAATATTAATTCATTTATTTAAAATTTTTACACAATTTAAATAAGCTCCAGGCACATTTTGGACACTTACAAGTAAGAACTTATTAAAATATTGCATAATATAATATTGGTATTATCTAAACCTTATAAAAGTAAATCAATAGCATAAATATATTAGTTTTAATAGAATTATTTGTTTAATAAGGTAGAATAATTAGAACCTTATTTTATTAAAAATAAATAAATTTTTAAATAATTATAATGTAATCATTTGAGTTAATTCTAACCTTAAATTTTATGTCAAAATAGTTTGTTTAACGAAAGGATTTTAATATAAAGAAATTACAGCTTTTAAGGCATAATAATGTAATAAACAAATCGATTAACACTATATCAGAGAGTTTTGTTGAAAAGAGCACTTTTCTATAACTTTAATATTAAGAGAATAAAGAAAACTATAACTACTTTTCAATGATAAACTTAAGATACTTTAGTCATTCATTATTATAGCTCATAGTAATAAAAATACATAATATGAAGGTCATCGCCAAATAATAATCACATTAGAAAAATTCAAAACTGATCAAATTTTTAATAGAATTTAATTTCATTACTAACATAAAATCATAACATCTTCTTCTTCCAACTCCTTTTCAGGGGATCTCATCTTTTCATAGATGGAAACTGTCAGCTTGGGGCAGATGCTACGGGCTGATGGATTGCTCGAAAACATTGGACTTGTGGCACATCGCTGTCAAATATTTGAGTGTCCAGTATTCGAACTGACTACTGACTACTCTTCGATCAAAAGTACGAAACATTTTCACTTGGCCACCCTTTACTCCCTGTGTTCATTACTAACAAGAGTAAATTCTAATCGTATTGCAAAAATAATTTTGATAATTCAATAATTAGGAAATTCTCTTAATTAAAAGATTATTATGTATCGATATAAGGATTAAAATGGCAGATATGAAAATTAATTTGTGTTTATAATAGTTAAAACCTGAGTCAGTTCTGAAATATAGGTATATTTGAAAAGTATCCGGATTGGCACCCTTCTTATCTATTGTTTTTGAATTAATGCATATTACCTGATTCTATGACTATCCAAGCCCTTCAGATCGATATATCACAATTTTTCAACTATCACCTCAATTTTCGTGAATTATAAAAAAAATTAAATCTTGAAATTTTGTTTTGAGTAAAATTGGATAATATTTCGTTGAAGTTTTTGAAAGCCTTATAAGACTTCCACAGTTTCGAAAATTTGTGACCAGACAGAGGTTATATTTTAGAGTTATTATGTTCAATCAGGGATTTTTTTCCATTTGGTATATGGTAAATGTTCAAATGCATTTAATGTTAGCCTTTCACTTTGTAAGAAAACAAGCCATAATGGTAGCGGTGACCTATACATGTCAAAATATCTTTTAAGAATCAACGATTCCAGGCGAGTAAATTCATCTGATTATGCAGCTTTTATTTTTTAGTAAATTAATATTTTTGTTCAAAATATTTCAAATTTAGCGCTTATTTTTTAGTGTTTCCATAGAAACCAATTATAAATATAAAACTTCACCAAAATTCAGGTGACTATTGGAAAATTTTGACATACAAATCTGAAGGGTTTGGATAGTCATAAAATCAGGAAATATGCATTAATTCAAAATCAAATAAGAACGGTGCCAATCAGGATACTTATCAAATATACCAATAGGATGAAATTAAAGTTAATTTAGTGCTATGCCTAAACGTGTGCACATATTTAGCCACTTGTCTATATTGCAACTATCCTTTAGCTGTCAGGCATCGCAAAATCTATGCTTAAATGTTGAAATTTTGAAGTTGGCAGATGTTGAACACAAATATATGGAAAAAATAAGAAAGTTATCAAATAAAACATTTTGAATAAAATAAAGTAGTTTGGGTCACTTTTTGAAGAATTTTAAAATTTATAATATTGAAATATTGAAAATAACTATTTTACAACCACTATTATTGTGCCAAAAACACAAACTTATTTGAAAAAATTAAACAGCTTTTTGCTTTTTATTTATATTTTCATTCTCACTCCAATCTTTCAAATTAGGTACTTCAATTTCTTCCAAATTGTCATAATATTTTCTGTGTTCTTCATCTTTAATCGAATTGTTGATATTTTAATTTTTCTGCAGAAATACCTCTAGCTTTTTCTTGTCTTGGCATTTTTTCGAGAAAATGTGTTAATATCAACATCTCTTTTAAATATATCATATTTAATAACATTCCAATGTGAGAGACTTTCACGAAACACTTTGAAGTGTCTTTTCTGACCTCAAACAATTTTACGTTTTTAATTTGAATGGTGGTATACTTTTCGATAGATCTTCAAATTTTATAATCCGTCCATTACTTGTTTAGCATGAGTATTAATTCTGAATTTTTTAATTAATTCCAGACAATGATCTGGAGTATAAATTTCACCCTCAGATTTAAATTTTTGACTTATATTCCCTTGTAATGTATCACAGCTAATATGAGTGTGGCAGCGCTCAAGGTATTTCAAAGTTATCGTGTTTTGTACAATACTTGAATCATTGATAATTTTGATTAAATTTGAGTACAGACCAATTTTTGTTTTCTTTTAAGCAGTTGTCTGAATAGATAATAATTTTTTAGCGTTTTTGCTATAGTTTGTATTCAAAAACATTAGCAAAAGATTAATGTGTTCGCGAGGGTTCTTTTCTATCTCGGTATCATTAGAAACAAAGCAAAATGCATTGCCATCTGGTCCAATTTTAACAAAAGTTTGATTTAAAGTGTTTGTTCTGGATGTAAAGTAACAATCCTTTATTTCTAAACTTGGAATAGAAAAAATCTCTTTTATTGCATTCCGAGCAAACTCATAATCTTTCTTGTTTTCAATAAATGTTTCGCAATTTTTGCAAACACTCTTAAGGCAATCACGAAAATTTATCTCACAGTCACATATTTGCGGTTGACGATCACAATTCACTTTACCACAATTACAATTTTTCAAGCATATGAATTTGTTATTCTTTACAGATTTTGCATTTATCTTGTGTTGGTTGACAAAATCCAATATTCTTTTTTTACGAAAATCATTGAAATAATTAAAATTACACATATGTTTAAATTGTCATACTTTTTCTCCTTTTTATTTTGATTGTTTTCAAATCGTGCTTTAAAGCCAATTGATTTAGAAAATTCAATATAAATTTTAGTTGGATTCATTTTATGAGCATCATCGATATATAGGGAAACGCTGTTATTAACTTTTTTATAGAAACTGTTATCTTTACTTATAGTAAGGTTTTAATTTATGTAATAATTCTTTTGTAAATATTATGGCTGTGATAAAATGCAAGTAAAATAGCTAACAGGATAACAATTATTATTATTTTTAAAAAGCTGTGAATATTAGTTTACTTCGAATGTAATTTTTTAAAAGATTCTTTATATCTTTCAATGAAAAGAGTATGCACCCCAAGGATTCGATGCACAAACTTTGTTAACTTTGTTATGCAAATTATATTGATAAAGAGATATCACAAATTATAAGGTACAGTACATAACATTTATTACAATAGAGATTAGTGCTCACGTCTGTGTAAAAAAAGTAATTTTCAGTAAAAATAAAATAAGTATGATTGGAATCAAACAAAAATTGATATTACTCATTTTGATATTGATACCTTACAAAATGATTTGAAATGCTCCGAGGTTATTTGTTTGATAGACAGTTCAGATATTTAGCGTTTATTAATTTATTAAAAACAAATGTTTACATTACAGACAAAAATAATGCAACCCAACTTTTCTAAATAGAGTTGTTTAGTTATTTATTAAGATGTATGACATGAATCCGTAATTCTAAAGTAAAATTATTTTTTTAATATAAAAATATGTAAATTATTTTTATTTAACTGAAAACTTGTAACTCGAAAATATTTCAAAGCTTGACACAGCCCAAAGGTGTCACACTCTTCACTGTAACAGTCACAATCTTGGTTAATATTAGTTACTATATCTCCGCACGAGTTTAGATATCGATAAATAATCTGAAAATTAATGTATTAATTATAGTTTAATGTGAAGCACTGTCTTGTTTGGCAAGTTTTAACGGTATAGGTAGAAAAACCGCGAAGAAAAGATCGCACAGAAAAAACATAGCACAAAAAAATTATTATTTTTCGATTAATTTTAGTTTATTTTAGGTTATGTTATACTATGTGAAGTTAGGATAGATCAGGTTAGGTTAAAATAGATTAGGTTAAAATATGTTAGGTTATTTTAGGTTCTTTTGGGTTAAATTATTTTGCCATGTTTTTCTAGTTTGATGTTTTTTCTGTGCGATGTTTTGTTCGCAACGTTTTTTTCATCAAAGTTTTGGATGCGTCATTTTTTCCTAGAACCGTTTTGACATTATTGTTTTCAATATACGGGAAGTGGTTTTAGATGACATGTTCTTTTGGTCATTAGAGGCAGGACTACATTCATGATAATTAATAAATGCAAAAACTTTAATTACGTGCAAAATATATGACAACATATTATTCATCTTTATTGATGGAAAGATATCCTGTATCCTGTGTCCTATATCGTGTTTCTTCTAATTATGGTTTCAACTTGGGTTTTGATTTTAAAAGCGAGAAAATTCATTGTTTTTTAATTAAAGTGTTTTTGCGACAAAATATTTTTAAAAATTCTTTTAAGGAGTCAAACAACTAGTTTATATTTTTGAAAAACCCACATAATTCTTTAAATTAGGACTGCCATCTGTTTTATTGCGTTAAAATGTGTATCATAGTGAAATAATATATTAATCACATCTCATTATCTGTTTGTGTAATATAAAAATTTTTGTAAACAAGTGAGAAGTACGAGCTCAATAATAAAATACCAATAACCGAAATAATTCCGGAATGTTCTTTCGTTTTCTCAGGACTTCTTTTGTAGCTTTAATACGTTAACATTATATTAAAATGGGTATATGGGGGTTCGATTTTGGCCAAATGTCGGGTATATTCTTGACCTACTCATTGTGCCCTATCTTTTGATACCCTATTTTCCTGAAAGCAATTTAAGCCATTTATGGCACATCCTTTTTATTTTAAAATCAATTAAAAACCCATACAAGAAAGATATAATTATAATTAATATTTAATTTAAAAGACTTGTTGCCAAATGTTGAAATACGCCTTAACAAAGTACATGTTTTACTACTACTATTAATTAACTTACTTTAATTTGCTGATTATTTTTGTTACCCAAACTCGTGTGGAGATATGATTATTCTATTAAGGAAGATAATATCCTTACTCGAGATAAAATTATTAGAAAAACATAAATCATTTAATAACAGAAGTTATTTAATTAAGTTAAATAAAAGTGATATAAAAAGATAAAAACGTTAAAAATAAATTAAACACTTCTTAAGAGCAATAATATTATTATTTGATAGAAAGTCCTTCAATGCAAAACAGAAAATATTTTATTTACATAAGCTCTCAAACATTATATACTTTATATACTTGAGCTTAAAAATACTCATTTTTGTCACTAATGATTAATTTCGGAAGAATTAACTTTATTGAACTTATGATGCTTTTTAAACAAAGAAATGCTTTCTGGTGCATAAAAATTAGGTGCAAGAGATTAGTGCTCAGAGCTTTTCACGATTAAATTGTATGCTCTTATAATCTCAATCTAGGGCTGTTTCGGTGCCAGAAAAAGTAGTTACCTATTACTTTACCCAAAGTAGTCATGGTTATTCACTCATGACTACTTTCGTGACTAATGACTAATTTGTGTAGTCACGAGTATTTATAGGTGACTTCCAATTGATGGCGTAGTTGTATTATTTTATGTATGACGTGAGTAATAGTAAGTGACTACTTAAAATTAGTCATCACTACTCGTCATTACTTAAGAGTAACCGTCAATGAATGAGTAATCGTGAATCAGTGACTACCGGGTATTTTATGCAGTCGGTAATCAGTAGTTGAGTAGTCAGTAGTTACCCGACTACTAACCGACTACTCATGGTAGTTGCAACAGCTCTATCTGCAAATAGCAAATTCTAGACTCTTATATAGACTCTTTAGCAAAACATTTGTTAAATGCAATTATTATACTTTTTTCTATTAAAAATGCAATGCCTCTAATACTCTGTTTAAGAAAAACTTAAGGATAAGTTCTCGAACCACCTTTGGGATTAAAACGAAGGATACTCCTTAAGACTTAAGGTCCTTAAGGATGTACTCAAACATACGTATTATTATTTAACATTTTGTATGAATGCAATTCAATGTAATGAAATGCATTTTAGTTTTTTGTATGTTATAGCAGTCTAGCATTTGCTATTTGCCGACAGATTATGATAAGAACACACACGACGATTTTATTAAGAAGTGTTCTTAGCACTAACCTCCTGCATCTGTAATAAGTGTGCTCAATATCTATCTTTACCTTTACACCTGTAATAAATTTTAAGCATTACTTATCATTAGGGCTGTGAAATCTATGAAAAAGCATGTTTTAATTCGTAATTCATATCGTATGCAAACGTGAAAATCTATCCGAATCACGAAATAAGCTTAAAAATGAGCTAACTTTCAATTTGCATATTTTGCATATTTTGGTACTTTTGAAGATTTTTACATATTTTTGTATAAAAGTTTTAACAAAAGTGTATTGTAATGCTTTTAGTTGAAAAATTGTACGAATTGTAAATGTTTTAAATGGAGAATATGTGCAGATTTGTAACTTTGAAGAAGAATTTACTGCTCAAGAACTAACGTGTTTTATATTTGCACCAATAACTTCTTGTGTTGTAGAGAGATGTTAATCTATTTATGAGTCTATTCTGTCTGATAATTCTAAAAGTTCCCTTTTTGCTAACTTAAAAGTGTATTTTTAAACTCATTGCAACTCTGAATTAATTAAATAAATGCTAAACTTTTCAATTTTGATAAATAAATTGAATTTTATGTTATTTTAAAGTGCATGTTGAAGTGCATATTTTGGGTATTATTCGTGCATATTTGCATGCATATTTAGAAAAAATAAATGCATATTTTTCACAGCCCTACTTATTATTTTATACTATGTACTTATGTACTTTAGAATGGGTTAGACTGAAGTGATAATAATAGATAATAAAACCTTAAACTCTAACTCTATTATAATCTCAGTTTAAGACATTTTACAGTACATAAGAATATAATTATAATTTATTGATAAGTTTTGTTGAAAATTTTAAACTTAAATTATTTCGTTTCTTTTGTGATAAGGAGGTTAATGTGAATAATGTTAAATTAAAACAACAATATGATTCTCTTTAGAGAATCTACTGTAGACATTTATATGTGTGAAAAATAATGTTAAGTGCAATTTTAATCAATATTTGGCTTAAATAAATAATAGTTTTATATCATATAAGTTTCAAACTTTGTTTTATTGTTACTTTCAATAAATCATTTAATTGATTCTACATTATATGCATATACTGTATCTATATATTGATTTACCTTGATTTCTGATCTTTGTTACAACTGTGCCTTAGTTGTATCAATGCGATTCAATTCAAAACAATGCAATTTATTAGAAAAACAAGAATGACCATTAGTACAGTATTAGCTTATTTTGCAAATGTTGGTTGAAAACAAATTTTTTATTAAAATGGTTCAAATATATATATATTAGTTAAATAAC
>JAQGAM010001024.1:0-10436 GCA_034697665.1 Nanhermannia comitalis
CATTATTAATTAATTTTTATTATTAATTATTATTAATATTAATTATAATAGTAAAGAGTTATTTTCATTATATTAGAAAAGTGTATAACTTTAATATATTCTTTAATCTGTGCTCTAGTCACCCAAATATATGCCAAATCAAACCCTCCTATATCATTTGCAATCAAAACATTCTTTTAGTGTCGTTCCTATATTACTTTTTTATTTAGGAATTAAACATTATGTCAACCCTTACCATAATTTTATTTAAATTCAATAAAATACTTGTATTTAAATAATCTAAAATATAACTTTCATATCAATTATGTTGTATAAAATATAATCTCTAAACTTAGCTAATGCTTAGTCTTAGGAAAATCTTAAATGAAATACTGAATCCTTTAAGAATATAATGTAAAACATTACTGATATACTTGTACTGTAGAGTGCCATTAAATTAAAGGAAGTCTGTTATTAGCATTTTCTTAAAGCTTAACTTTATAAAAATACATTATAGCATTAAATATGATAATTATATCTAATTTTATTCTAACGAGTAAGTTATAACATTTTCTTAAATAATTATAGGTAAAGGTAAAGAATTCTGAAAGAATAGAACAGTTTCATACTATAAGCCAGTTTTTTCCATTTAGAAAAATAATTTCACCTAATGGGCTTATGCATTATGATTTTAATTCATTTCTTTTATTTGTTTACGCTATTAATTCATATTCATTGGAGTATAAAAAATAAGAAATTTTTATATTACACAATACATATAATGTCCTGTTTAGTATCGATTGAGGTAAACCTATACACAATACAGAATGAATACTTTAGTTATAATCAAACGGACTACCTCTCGAGCAATTTGCGTGATTCTCACTTTCACGACATCCGCATCAGCTATGGTTATGATCTCACTCAAAAATAAAACTAAATAAACACTAAAAGCTTTAGAATATTATTTTTCAATAGCTCTGCTATTGAATAAATAAAATAGATTACGATTTGATTTTATTTCTTTAAATGTGACTGTATTGACGTGTTTATTTCACCTAGATATTATATAAAATCACCTAACACACAAAAGTCACCTAAACTGAGGCGGTCAGTCTGTTTATACAGTTAATTCAAGATTTGTTAAATAATTGTGTTGTATCTTATTTTGATATAAGCATTAAAATACACTAAATTACACTTTAAAGATTTTAATTGATTAGAGTTAATAATGATAATTAAGAATCAAAAAAATATTTCGCAATATTCTAGTATTATATTTTAGTCTCAAACCTATTGAATAATATGAAGAGTATTTCATGGATAACTTTATCGATATTACTGACAAAGAGTTAAAGTTTGCGTGTAAATGAGAACAGCTTATCGATCGCCTTCTTTTTCTCTAGAGATCAACATAATTCTCAAATAAAAACAATTTCTGTGTTGAAACTAAATTATATTTAATAGTAGTTATAAATAATATAACATATTCAGTATAAGACTTATTATAAAAGTAATTTAATTTTATATTTTTAAGCCAAACTCAATATGTAAAATCCCGAAAAGTCCGGCGATGAGTAGGGATTTAATTCATGGGACGACACATTAAGAATTGTTTAGTCATTGAAAAGTCATATTTATTCAAAATTATAACAGAACTAAATGATGAGTCGAATAAATGAAATTAGTTCTCAAACCCTTTTCTTTAGGCAACTTATTCGGAATAATGAGAACATGTCTTTCTCTAGTGATTATACTTCAAAGACTTATATAATTAGACTTCATAACCATGTATTAGACTTTCTCTATCTGAATATTATTTGGATTAAAGATGATTATCAAGAATGATATCTAGTATTCTATTGGAATATAATTTTATTTAAATCTTCAAAGCTTTCACAACTAAAAATGAGGACAAATTATGAATATAAGGCATTTAATAGGTTTAATGTTTAGCTAATCCTTGAGTAAATCTAATTAAAAATTTAATTAAAGTTCTGTATAAATTGATTGGCCTTCATATGATTCAATAAATACATAATGAGCTACTTTTAAAGTATAGAATCCTAACACTACATCACAGTTAAAATTAGATATTAAGCTAAAAGGTTTTAAAAAATAAATTGAATATTCATGAACCTAAGTGTTCATTTGTTTAATTGTTGAAGAGTTCGTCAGTATGTTTATAGACACCTATGAAGAACTCAATTGTTTTCATAAAACATTGTGCATTCAGATTGAATATGTATGACAGCGATGGGCAACTAGCGTGTTGTGAAGACCCAAGGGTTCAGGGGGACTAAAGAACACACAAAAATTTACATTAAAATATAGACGCATATCGTCAACGGCTGGGTGTGGTTCAAAGATTTTTTTATTTCAATTTCTTTTTAATGAGTACTATCGATGTGACACATCAGCCGATTTTTATGGTGTACCCTTAGTCCCTCTGAACCCTTAGCGGTTAGAACACGCTAGTTGTCAACCACTGATAATGACTTACATAAAAGTAGTTACAGCCGTGATTAGGAAAGAATATTGCAAATGCCTATCTCTTAAAAATGAAGATTCCTTGAATTCTTTGAATACCATTTGTTTTATTGATGTCTTCGTATTAAGTTTCAAATAGGAACTCAATACAGACAAAAATATTGATTTATGTAAAAAGGAATGCTCTATTCATGAGTTACTAAATATTGTTATATTCATATTCATTCATATTATAAATTTATAGGAATAAACACATAATGAATGTTATTGTCATTGTGTTTGAGTGAATGTAGACGTATTAATAATGTGAAATTTTCTTTTTTCTATATTCATTCAATTTCTTTAATATGTTTAAATCATTAATCAATTTGTAATTAAATTCATTTACAGACAAATAAGAGATTTTGAATAATAGAGTGCCAGTTTATTCTTAATACTTTACAAATATGACATCAAAAATAGGCTTTAATCGAAATTTGAAGTTTTGGATTAATCTTAAAAAATTTTCGATAAACGACTTGTTGAATAAGTTAAATATCCGAATAAGTGAAACGGAAATTAATAAAAATACGGTTAAAAGTATAAAAGAAATGCCTGGGCCTAAGCCTTCATTGCCTATTATAGGTACCGGATGGCAATATTATAGAATAGTTGGAAAATATGATATAAATAAAATACATGACGTTCTGCAACAAAAGTTTGAAAAATATGGACCTATTTTTAAGGAGGAATATCAACGCCGAAAAGCAATTGTCAACATATGCAGTCCTAAAGACATTGAAACAGTATTTCGATCCCAAGGTAAATGTCCGATAAGGCCTGCAAATGATTTTGTTATACATTACCGTATGAAAAATCAACATAAATATACTTCTGTTGGGATTGCAAATATGAATGGAAACGAATGGTATTATAATTATATTTATCAAAATAAAGTTGAAATGTGATTTTCACAAATTGATTATAATTTTTAAGGTACCAAAATAGACAACTATTAGCACCTGCTTTATTAAAATTAAATGTTGTTCAAGATTATATCCCAAATATGAATCACATTTGCAATGACTTTATAAAATATATTTGGAAGCAAATAAGTTTAGATCAAAATAATGGAATTTACATAATTGATGACTTTCGCGAAATTTCATATAACTTTGTTTTAGAATCAGTAAGTTATTGGTGTTTGGATACTAGACTCGGATGTCTATGGGATGATCCATTGGTGGTTTCGGATGGCCTTATTTTAGTAGAAGCGACAAAAAACTTATTCGAAGCCTATCAAAAACTATTTTATAGCACAAAGATGTGGAAATTAATAAAAACAAAGCCTTACAAACAATTAGATAATGCAGAGACTTGCATTTATGAGACACTCTCTAAATACGTTGATTCTGCTCTTAATGCCAAAAATAGCTCCAAATCCTTAATGAATGAGCTGTTAAAATTAGATACACTTTCAGTTAATGAAATCAAAGTTACTCTAATGGATTTCATTATTGGAGGTCTATTTACTGTTTCAAATACTCTAAGCTTTATTTGCTATCATTTAGCGAGAAATCTGAACGAACAGCAAAAACTGTTTGAAGAAATAAATCAAGTCATGAGTGATAAGCAAAATATAACCCACGAAAAGCTCTCTCAAATGCAATACCTTAAAGCATGCATTAAAGAGTGTTTCAGATTGACCTCTACTATACCTGGAATAATGAGAATTCTTCCAAATGATGTTCAACTATCAGGCTATCACATCCCTGCAGGTATGATATCTTACGATTATCAGAGAAAACTTATCACCACTTCTTATAATTTAATTTAATAAAAGGAACGTTGATTTTTGCGAATTTAATGACTACTTCTCGTTCACAACAATACTTTTCTGAGCCTAATCTGTTTATTCCCGAGCGATGGATAGGAGAAGAAAAAAATAAATTACATCCCTTCTCAATGATTCCTTTTGGGTTTGGGAATCGCATGTGTGCCGGAAGAAGGTTTGCACAATTGCATATCGAGATGGCTATTGTTTCCATTATAAAAGAATTTGAATTATCGATAGATAAGTCCGATGAAATTGACTTAATTTGTAACTTTCTTATTGTACCGAATCGTCAAATTAAGCTTAAACTCAGAAAAAGAATCTGAAGACTACTGTACAGTATATTTATAAGAATAAAAATTATGTATATATTTGATATGAATTTTAAGATTTAAATTAAAAATATATAATAAAATTGATACTAATTTTAACTTTTAAAAAACGATTAACTATTTAAGAGTCGGGTATTCTATGCAATACATTTTCGTGGTATCTATTTATATAATTTCCGGGCGGGGAATAATTGCAAACAGTAAAGCATTTTCTACTACTCTGACTATATGCTTGAGCACATCCGACTTTCTCAGTATTCTTCCAAACAACTTGCGTAAAGTGCCCGATCTTTCCTCTTGAGGCGCTTGGTTTGCGATAATTGTAATTTTTGATCTCGTCATACCACGGGGTCACCACTTTCTCACATGCATATGATTTAATTGGCATAATATAATGCAAATTTTCGCCGTAATCCAGATCTTTCGGATGCTCGAAAACATCTGTTAAGACCAGATATTTGGCTCTTTGTTTTGCAAACTTTATCAACTTTTATCAAATAATATTTAATAAGTTATTGGGATTTTTTATTTAACATTTTACCTCGTGGTCTAACTGTAGAGGCGGTACACCATGAAGACGGCGATAATAATTGTGCGATTTAAGACATTCAGTATTCAATTCATCAAACCCTTCAAAGTCTTCACTAGTGATCGAAAAACAAGTAAAAAGCAGTACAAATACGATAATAATAATTATTATAGAAATGAAGCAAATAAGATATAATTGCTTTTTCCTTTTGTCCACATTTTTTAGTCTATTATTAAGAATTCTTATTCTATCATAAAATAGATCTATAAATCTTATACTATTTATTCTATCCATTCTATCAACAAATACACGAATGATTAGCCTCTCATAAACTGTTAAATTTTCATTATGTTAATGAACTTTGGACATAAAAATTAATAATAAAATTGGGAACTGCTCTCAACTGTCCTACTCCTTGACTTATAATTAAATATAACAACTCAAATAAAAGATATTGATTTTTAGTACCGGTATTTCACAACTTTAATAAAACCGCTAACATTCTGCTAATCAATTTGCTGCCCAAGTGAAAAAAAACTTTTAAAATGATTCACATTTAGTTTTCAAAATTGCTTCACAAATTCATAAATATTATTGAAGTTATAGTTAATAACATTTTTGTTATATTTAAACGACAAGAATAAATATTTTAGTTAAAATTCTCTTAAAGTTGTTACATTACATATTACGGTACTGTAGATAAAAAATAAATCTCACAAACATTCACTTTATTTAAAACAATTTTGTTTATCAATAGTAAATACAGGAATAAACCTATCTTGAGACAGACGGGAATCTATTATCGTATTTTCGAAGGAAATCTAATATGTCAGGAAATATATATGACTACATTTATTTTGATCATTCAGGGTTTTCATTATATGCTCATACAGTGATCTCATATTTAGGAAATGCAATTATTAATTAATAAATATACATTAGTTTGAAAAGTTATTATTATTTATGACTATTATAGCTTTTATTTATTTATTTAATTTTTAATTCTTTTGAGGACTAATTAGATTTGAATTATTAAAATGTGTGTTTATTTGTTCAAATAATTAATGAAGTACTTACTGATATTTTTAGTGATGCTTTATAACCGAGCTATTATCTATTCAGTGGGACTTTGATAGTTATTTAACAAATTTCAAATCAAAGTCAAAGAGCCACTGAATGAACAATAGAGGCCTTAAAACTTCATAAACTTTTTGTAAAAGATTAAAATTAAGTTCATTACTTACTGCCCAAATTTAATTCAAATGTTTATCCATTCTTAGCATGTCGTGGATTCTGATTCACCAATTGTAAAATAAAATCAATGAACATAACATCAAATAAATAATTTCTTTTCTCATAATTTTTTTTCCAATTAGAGTTTTGACCTAATTTTAATACAATATTCTTAAGTTATTCCGAGATTTTGAGCTCTTATTGAGGGAAAATTTGACTTGTTTTGAATTAAATTAATACAAATAGCACTTTGTGTTACCTACAGGTCATTCAATATACTATATCTCAATTATATTATATTTACTTGTGAGTAATCAAAACTAAACTAAAAAGCAATTCATAGAGAGTTCTGAATTTATTATTAAATGATCTCTTACCTGAAAACTACCGCACTTTAAGGGGATTTCAATTATTCTTATAGAACTATCCACAAAAACTATTTGCAAACATCTCTTAATTAGTATGGATTAGACGTTAAACTTTTCTAAATTTTAATGTGTTTCATGAAATCAAGAAAATAAACAAATAAATTACAGGAATAAATTAATATGACTGATTGAATGAAAGATAAACACATCTTATTTAATGGAAAGGAGACAAAGACGACAAACAATTAAATTATCAGATAAACAAAATTGAAGATGTTACTTGTCAGTTAATAATTTTTGGCTTAAATGTTGCTTTTATACTTTAATTTGTTTTAATATTTTAGAGTTTAATTCCAAGGCTAAGCCAAACACATACTACGAGATAATCTCCACGTCTAGCTTATTTCAAATTTTAATTATTCAGAAAATTATCTCAAGGATAGCAACTTATTGATAATTAAGCTGACTTATAGTTGCTATGCGTTTGTTGCACCAATTCATCATTTAGTCACTAATAACTTCATTAAAATTTATTGATTTTATTTTTATTGATTCGTGAAATGAATTCTTAAATCAAATCATTAGTCGTTTTAACAAAACATTTTTTAAAATTATAATCATTAAAAAAATATATTGAACTTTCAGTTTGAGTTCTGAATAACCTTCTTCTTAATGAGAAAATAATAGAATTTTTTCTTAATGTTCTCATAAGGAAAATCCCTATCATTTAAACAAATTACTATTAAATTACTTTTTTGCACTTTAATGTGTTCTAGTGTTGAATCGGTTCCAAGAAAACAAAATTAAAAAGAAACTGAATCAACACTACTATGTTCTGTTTAATAAAATTTAAAAATTTTTATTTTGTCTGTGATTATAGATTTATATATTGAAAAATTTCTGGAATGTTTGATCCAATTTTTATTTATTTCTAATATTAAATTCAAAAAATAAATATTGATTGATATTGGGTCCGGTTCGGTCCGGTTCACTAGACCGACAATTGAAATAACATTACGCAAACTTTTTAATTTTCTCGTATTTTAAGTCGGATTTAAGTGACATTTGAGTCAATTTATATGTAAAGTAGACCGAGGAATCCGAATATGAAAGTGATTTTTGTCTAAAATAAATAATTTATTGAGTTTTATTAAAATTTTAAAAATTCAATTTTGGAAAAATTTAAAATCTCAAAAATTGTTCATTTTAGACATAAATGACTTGCATATTCGGATTCCTCGCTCTAATTTACATATAAATTGACTTAAATTTCACTTAAATCCGACTTAAAATACGAGAAAAATGAAAAAGTTTGCGTAAAATTATTTCATTTGTTGGCCTTATGAACGCGAACGCGATCCTTGATATCTGATATGATTAAACTTCTATCTAATAAAATATTTATGATATTCTAACTTAATGTTCATTTTTAACTAACAAGTTTTTAAAAATATTTTAAAATAAATAAATATAAATTAATAATTACAATGCAATGAACATTTGAATAAATTAATGAAAAAAAAAATATATGAACAAAAATATAAGTTTTTCAAAAAAATTAATATTGTCATCAAATTATATACTTTATTCGCTATTTTTTACTTAAGTTAACTTCACATAACGTATTGTTAAAAAAATTAAGCTAAAAATGTGTAAAGTTCAAGATTGATTTGCTATAATGACATAAATTTCAAAATTACAAACTTCTCTTTCAAGTTTTTAGCTGTAAAAACGCAACCTTTACTGAGTTGTACTGTACGAGGTCTGTCTATGTCTATGTAAGAGGTTTTGATTTTTTAGTTGCTGTTTCTGACGAATTAGATTTAGCAATTACTGGAGGCCAACATAACGCGAAATACCGACAGAAAAATGGGTATTCGGCACATTCGGGAACATTATGTGGGAAATCGCAATCATTTATCCATTCGTTAAATAAAAGTCCTGGTAAGCATTCAAAGTGTTGTGATCTTCCTGAGATGTCACACCTATAAAACCAGCTGCAATTTAACATGTCTTTCATATAAACCCGTCCATTGCATGAAATCACCTCTTGAAATAAATTTTACTTTAATATCAAAATAAACGTAATGCGCTGTTTGATTACCTGGTACTGAATCATTTAATGCATTCAGTTTATTAAAAAGTATAAAAGATATTAATATCAAAAGTCTAGACATTTAAGTTTTTATACATTAACTTCAATTTTAATGTTATGTTTGATGAATAAAATCAGAATAAAATAAGGTTTGATATAATTTTGTCTATTGAATCATTGAGTGGAATAAAGAACAGTTTATAACCAGAAATTTAAATGTTTGACTTTGAGATTTGCAAACCACTTAACTATTAATCTATTTTTATTTCCGCATTTTATTCCTATTTAAGAATAACAGCAAACACTTCAAAGTAATGTTTTATTTCAAAGAAACAAAATTAGTGTTTTATAAGAGCAAATAACTTGTAAATTTTAGATTGTTGTTAATGTTAGCTTTGATATAGAAGTGCTTGTAATAGAATCTGAACAATGATTCAATATTATCAATATTTCTTATAAAAATAATATTTTTATATTTGATCGCTTAAATGCAATTCAAGCTCAAGCATTTAGAATAGAATATAAAACAAGTTATCGCACATATCAATAGACTTAAGGTCTCAACGAAAAATCGTTGGGTTTCCTAACATTTTAGCTCAAAGTATAAATATATCAATGAGTCGAAAATCACTTCAAGTTCTGAACTCAAACTCATTGTTTTCGCTAAAGTATACTGAAATCATAACAGTATACTTTAGCGAAAACAATGATTTTTCGTTCAGACCTTAAGTCTATTGATATGTGCGATAACTTGTTTTATATTCTATACTAAATGCTTGAGCTTGAATTGCATTTAAGCGATCAATTGTAGTACTAATAAAAATGTCAATGTTTATGAATCAAAAACTAATTAATTTTTATCTGCAATTCTAATAAAAATTTTATAAAATATAATATTCATTAATCATGCTTGCAATTAAAGCACAATTGATTTATCTAATGCAACATGGTAAATTTATGTTAATATATATAATCAGTGTTCGCCAGTTCCAATAGTTCCAATAATTAGTACCATAACAACAGACATTATCATCTTTTGTCACCAATGTACACAATATTGAGTTTTACAAAGAATGTAATTAAAAATTTTAAATTTAAGTTTTTTTCTATTTTGTTTGAATTCTTCACTCAAATTCAATTGATTTAAAACTTTGAGTTGATCTAAAATCGCTTTTTCAGACATTTTTGTTTTCTTTTTATTTTAAGAACAGTACCTTTGTTTCATATCTTATCTCAATAGTAATAAAAACAATTTGTTTTACATAGTTTAAGAGTAAGCATTTTTACGTATTATAGTAATAATTAGGACATTAGTAATTATATTTATAAATCAAAACAAAAGATATATTATTTAATTTATTGATCATAATAATAGTGTATTTATCAGCAAAATTTGTTTTTATTGATTATATAGTGTTGTTATTGAAATGTTTTTAAAAATCTTAATCTAATTGAAGTGATTTGTCCGTACGTCTCGTACGTCTCGTACAATTTAAAATATATACTTTCTTGTATAGCACATGCAAACCTATGGCTTTAAGCCTGACAGTTAAGTATAACTGTACGAGACTTATGACTTGAATATGAAGGGGTTTGC
>JAQGAM010001025.1:0-10433 GCA_034697665.1 Nanhermannia comitalis
CTAAAGTGTCTTAAGTTTATCATTGAAAGCAGTTATAGTTTTCATTACTTTCTTTATATTAAAATTATAGAAAAGTGCTCTTTTCAAAAAAACTCACAGATTTCTTCTCTTATTTGCAAAAATCATCAATAGTATAAAGGTATACACAATTATTTTCAATAATATTATGTAATTTATTAATCATATCCAATCTCACACATTATATTAATTATTATTAAAGAGTCGCAAATATATAGATTAAGAGTTCATAGTTAAAAATTAAACTATTACTGAAATCACGATTTCAAAAATCTATATTTCAATAATTATTATCTAAGTTGAAAACTAAAATATCTATCTTCTCATAGTGACGACTTCAAACTGTTGGTTATTTCCTCCATTCCTTGTCCAGGCACAGATTTGTGCTCCTGGATAGATATTACCACCTTTTATGTCCAGAACAAGATGGTCTACTTCGCTACTAATAGTTCCGTCGGAGTTAAGATACCACTGTTGGTTCGCTCCACCATTAGATGCATAAGTAATAATGTTAGCGCCTTCAACACAACCACCCTCTATGTCGAGACAATTACTTAAACAGTAATTGAGGATAAAGTAATTTTCGCATAATTAGCAAATTTTATTTAAATAAATTAAAATAATAGGAAATAAATTAAAAGCAAATGTTTGCTTAAAATTAGAGTTAAAATAGTAAACTCAAGCCTACCCGTTATGATGGCTACGAATTGTGGAGTTATGTAATTCCCAAATCTGACTCGAGCCTCCGTTATAATGTTGGACAGTGACTACTCCATGAGAGTTGTCAAGAACCAAGCCTGAAGTTTTGTTGCGTATAATTAGAGCGCCGGGCATTCTACACACTATTTGCGTAAATTTTTTGATTTACAAATAATTTAGCACTTAATGTAAATGAATTATAAATTGCCTGTTAATTAATTTTCTGTGTATTAATAAAAGAAAATATAATGTAAGTACCACTTTCTGAAGATATTTTTTTGAGTAATACTGTGCTAACTTTGTATTTGTTAATACTTATATATCTTTACGAAATATAACACAGAGTCATAAAATAATAAAAAAATTTCTGTGAAAGCTTTTAGTCTACAAATAAATTTAATCTTAAGATACATGTAATAAATGTTAATGTAGTTTAATAAAGATAAAGCTATTAATGTTTAGATCTCATTATTGGGCAAGGGATGTCCAGACTCTTCCTAGATTTTTGTGGTTTTCACTTATATTTTCATGCATTGGTAGAACATTTTGCTCGAATTTAAATTAAAACGTAATCCAAACTATAGATTATTTCCATAGACATAAATAATTTTATAACAAATTATATAAATTAAAGTGAACTCAAGTTCATCCCGATAGTAGACACAGAATCACACACTTATTCAGTCAATAGAAAGAATCTATCTCACATTAGCACAATAGACATTGCAAATTCGTGCAGAACATATGATCGCATTCAAGAACTCTTTGAAGTCGTCCCTCCTAACCTTGTATAAAGGTATGGTGACCAAATTTGAAAGCTATACTTTATTCTGGACAAGCTCATAATCTAAAGAGAGCGACCTAATTATGTTTTTCGAAACAATATATATTTTTCAAAAAAGCAAAGGGTACCAAAATACTAGTTTTTAGAAATTTGCTCAAATTATGAACAGTTGAGCTTAACTCTGGAAGGGTATCAAACTAGTATTTCACAGGTATTTCATGCAGTTATTCATTCTTGTCTCAAACTCCAGTCTGTGCACCTCACCTATGCCTTAATGCAGGTTAAGAAAAGTATTCAGTGTAAATACTTATACTACGTAAATATAAAATTACATAAACAATTATCAAAAGATGTAACACTCATTCATTTTCGTATAAACTTGAGCAGCAAACCCTTCAAAATAACTTATTTTATACATTTAAGTTTTATTTATCATTTCAGTTCTAATTTTGGAAAAATATTTTTTTAAACTCTAAATCTACAGACACTATCAATGCTAAGAGTTTTGCGTAAACTGATACCCCCTGAGCCTTAGAGCTTGGATAAGTCGGTACTTTTGATTTATAACGAAATATTTATGGGTCTGCCCACACTTTCCCTGACAACTTGACAACTGCATTAATTAGATATTTTTATCTTTATTTTTATCTTCATATTTATCTTTAAAAAAATAAAATAGGCCTGTCATCAAATTAGACTAGTGATAAAAATTCACTTGAATTACTTATTTAATAAAACGAAATTGAATACAAAGGTAATTAATTTAAGAAATCTTCTATAAAAATGTTGTGTCGAACACTCATGTTTTGATAATAATTGATACATATTTGTACGTAATTAAAGCAATACATAATGTTATGAAATTATGATTTAATAAAATAAAAGTTATTCCACTTTGTGTCTAGAAGTTAATGATATAACACTAAATTTTTTGGTTTCTATTGATTATTACGTCTGGTTGTATGAAATAAGCAATCTTTGTACTCTGTAGGTGTGAGTGAATACCAACCTATAATTTTTATCTGTATTAAGCATTAATGTCTGTGCTTATATTTATAAAGAATGAGTTGTATGATTTGATATAAAAGTAATCATTAACAAGGCTGACTCACAATTATATAACTCTCATTTTATTATACAGTCAAACTCAGTGTCTAAAAAATAAAAAATTTAACAACATGAAAAGTTTTTATTTTAATTAACTTTACACTATCTTCTTTATAACTTATTTTGTTGAGTAATAATGTCTGTCAAACTTTGAAATACGCATGTGCTCTATATAGCATAGCACTCAAACTAGTATAGCACTAAATCTACAGTATATAGCACTTAATCTGCAGTATATAGCACTAAATCTACAGTACATAGCACTCAATCTACAGTATATAGCACTCAATCTACAGTGTATAGCACTCAATCTACAGTATATAGCACTAAATCTACAGTATATAGCACTCAATCTACAGTATATAGCACTCAATCTACAGTATATAGCACTCATTCTACAGTATATAGCACTCAATCTACAGTATATAGCAGGCAAACAGAAAACTGTTTTGTGAAGAACAAGCGCTTTTGTTTGTTCACTGAATTCAATTTAAACATATTTCTTAATTTTAATAAAATAATAATTTTACGGGATATTAACACAAGTTTTTGTCCGGCTTAGCGTCTAGTTTCGCACTAATTTACTAATAAAAGGATAAGAGTATTAGCGAATGTTTTAATCTGGTTTTAATTCATTCAATCAGTCATTCAAATAGTGTTACCGTAATCTTTATCATTAAATATTAATAAGCGTTAAGAATTTTCCAAAAATATTTTTTGACATAATTTTTTATTTAATAAAATATATTTATTAATGAATAATCATTTGTTGAATGAATAAACATATACTGAATTGCAAAATAAAATTAACGAAGACTTATTAAAAATGAGTTTATGGTTAAGAAAAAATCGACTCGTATTAAACATGAAAAAATCAAATTTTATGATAATGGGGAATCCCAGAGAAAGTACTATACAAAATGTTTTGTGTCCTAAAATAAATGGTCAAAAGTTAGAGAGAGTCATGTCAACTAAAATACTTGAAATTTATTTGGACCACAGACATATTCGAGACACATATTAACGAATTATGCAAACAAATAAACTCTCGTATATGTCTCTTAAATAGAGTGAAAAGGTTTTTACCTGAAAAAACACTAAATTTGATATATAAGGCACTAATAAAACCAAAACTAGAATACGGATGTATTGTATGGGGTTTTACCTATAAAACTCATTTTGATAAATTAGTTAAACTACAAAAAAGAGCTTCGAGAGTGATCACAAACTCTAAACTAACAGATTCTTCAGTAGAACTATTCTTGAAGCTAAATTGGCTTAAATTAGAAAATCAAGTGAAATACAACTCATTGATATTCATATATAAAGCTCTAAATAAAATTGGTTCCGACTTGTCTTCTAATCTCTTTCAACTAAACACTAACAGAACAAGTTCGAGGGTCGGCAAAGATAAACTACATATTAACCCTCCGAAAGCTACAAAAAACTTCATGAAAAACTCAATATTTTGTGATGGGGTTAAATTTTGGAATAATCTTCCACTCGATATTAGAGCAACAGAAACCCTAAAGGAATTTATAGTGCAACTTAAAAATTTTAATTTAGATAATATTTAATTTTTATTAACTGTATTTTATTGTATTTTGAATTTATTTATAAGGCTTTCTAAAGTATACCAATTATTGTTGATAGAGATGCCAATAAAGAAGAATTCTATTCAATTCAATTGTTCAGAATTATTAAACAAAACATTTTCATTTTATCCGAGTTGTGGTTTATCAACAAATTCAATATGTTTTCCGGGACCATAAGTCTCAAACAGATAGATATCATTAATTCCCGTCTTGAGGACAGGGCCCGGAACGTACAGAGTCTTTGTAGGCCCGATATTCCAATAACGGCCTAAATTGAAACCATTAACAAAAACAACAACTGTATGCCAATCATCTAATCGTAAATAAGTATCTTTTGGGGTATCCTTTATATCAAGTCGAGCCCTATATAGTGACGGAACTTCATACGGTTCGAGTGGTCTCCACTTCTCATTCTTTAGTTTATTAACAAAATCGGGTTTGAATTCAAGCGGAAATATTTCCCAATCATTATGAACTTTATCGTCAATCAGAATGTCTTCGCCAATACCTTTTCTATCGCTGTTCATTTCATTTCCGCCGTTAACTCTTCCCATAATCTCATTAACCAAATCCATTACGTGTTGATCTGTCCTATTATTGAAGGCAGTGCTGGGAATGCTTTGATTGACTTCTTTATTACTTTTGTATATATAAAAAGCCTGTTTATTATCAATAACTACAGTCGCGCGGTCTCCTATTTTAGCTTTTGAGTGAAATATAAAAAATTTATTAACTTTTTAGGACTATCACGAAATAAGTTTATGCTAAGTTTGGGTCTGTTTTCTATTACTGTATTTGATTACTTTTTTTTGATTAAGAATACCTTTAGTTTTCAAATTTTCACTCTTTGGGATTGTTGTCCGATAAACTGTAAATCCAAAGTTTTGTCCATAATCTGGTCCGATATTCAATAACTCCGGATGTATTGGTTTTTCAGATTTATATGACTTCACGAGAGTCAACAAATCATTATAAGTAAGAAAATCAGTTACTTGTATAACACCATAATTAGCTGCTAATTCTGCTTTCGGTGGGGCAGGAATTTTCAATTTGGGTAAATGTCTTTCAATTGTAAACTTCTCTATCAATTCTTTAACTTTCCAGTACTTATCAGTATAATTACCTGAAAAATAGTTTAATTTTCACATATAGTAAAATTTTCTCAATTCATACGAGAAAAATACTTTTAGGTTTTGTTACTTATAATTACTTACCTGACTCTGAGAGAGGCGCGTCGTAATCATAACTTGTAATAACACTGTCGCCACTCATGAAACCGAAGTTAGTTCCGCCGATAAACATATACATATTGACTGAAGAGTTCATTTGGAAGACAATTTGTTCATAAATTTTTGCGAAGTCCTCTACACTCATTGTGCGGCGATTTTCGCCCCAATAGTCGAACAAACCCGCCCAGTATTCGGCCACATATAAAGGTCTGTTTGGCTGCAAATGTTTAACCCCAATTAGGTTATTGATGGCGTCAGAATTGAAATTTATAGTCTCCAGAAAATCTATTTCATATGTTTAATTTCATGAGTAGAGCGTTGTAAACAGTTGATTAAAAAAGATAAAAAATGCAGACTAAAATAGCTTAAAATAAGTCAAATATAAAAGTTAAATTAAAGGAATAAAAGTAAGAAATATTTTTATTAGAATTAAGGGGAAAATTCAATAAAAGGCAAAAAAGTGGTTTTGTTCATTTTTGACCTTTTATGACTTTTAACATTTAAAGTCAAAAAGGTTTTAAAAGTTATGCAATGACTTTCATGAGTTTCATATTTTTTTTTGTTGGAATTTTAATGGAACGCATTTATAATAAGATCTTCAAAAGTTAGCATGTTAAGTTTTTTATGTTTCATAATTTTAGAGAGAATCTTAAATATAATATGAAATTTAAAATTGCAACTTAAACTTTAATGTTAACACTGTATATTCAAAAATTAGCGTTTGTTTTTTTGGTTTAATTACTGTGTAATATTAATTAGAAAATAAGCAGTAGCTTTATTATATTTTCGTTATTTAATTTATAAGCTATTAGATTATACAGTAGTTGAGAAGAAATTTTGATACAGTCTTACTTAATGTTTGACTAACTTAACGCAGAATAAAAAATAATTTATAGAAATCAACCAAAAATTTTTATTTGTTGAAAACCCTCTCAATAAAGTTTGCATTAAATTAAGATTTTAACCCACTTTTTAATAAATAGCTTCTCAATAGATCTCATACAAAAAACTTCCTTATAATTTAGAGATAAAAAATTAAAAACCTGGAAGTGTTCCGTCTCTCGTAACCCTTGGATCAGAAGTGTACAGAAGTTCATTGAAGCCATTTTTTCGCACCATATCTTCAAGATCTATCAGATATTCTGCATCGTTATGATTACCAGTGTTGCCATAATTGCTAAATTCATTTTCAATCTGTAGGGCTAGTATTGGTCCACCATTTGTGGTGAACTGAAAATTTTTGACAATAGAGAAAAGTTTAGCGAAATATTTGTCGACTGCATCCAAATAAGGCTTATAATTGTATCGCAAATGAATATTAGGATCTCTCAGAAGCCATGCAGGAAAACCTCCCAAATCCCATTCGGCGCAAATATAAGGCCCAGGTCTATACATAGCAAACAGATCAGCCTCTTTTATAGCAGTCAAAAAGTCAGTCAAGTTTAACATTCCTGTCTCAAAGTCAAAATGTCCCGGAATTTCTTCGTGTAAATTCCACGGAGAATAAAATTGTACCTAAAAGTAATTGAAGAATTTTTAGGTTAAATTCTTAATATTTTATTTAAACTTTTTTTAATTTTATTCTTTTATTATATTGCAGTTTCAAATGAAAATCAATAAATATTTGAATAGATTGAAAGTATTACAGCATTAAGTCCGGCCGCTTTGAATTTCAATAGTGTTTCTCTCCATTTGTGTTGGTGTACACGAAAATAATGGAAAGAACCGCTAAAAATTGTGATTTCTTTTCCATTAAGTTTGAAATTTTCGCCCTCTGCTATCAGACCGGAATTAATTCCTCCACTTGTATAGTATTCATAAAGTGTCGGTAAGTCAGCTGAATAGGAAAAACAGACCAAATATAATAACAAACCAAAATTAATGATCATCTTTGCATTGAATCCTTAAAACAAATGTCGGGTAAATATATTATTAAATTATTATAAATCAAGAATTTATGAATAAGTCTTCGTATTATTTATATGTTATTTGTTTGGAAATATACTCTCAATTATTTGATTTCTTAATCTCATACTTAAGATCTATAGATACCGGCAACATATTTATACAAAGTAGTGTCTAAGATTTTTTTGTTTGAAGTAGTCCTTATCCATAAGAAACCACATTATAGACGTTTGTAAGGGTTGGTTAGCAGTGTTATATTATTTTAAGTGTAATTGTTTGTAATATTTCTAATATTTTTGAATTAATTATTGGATATGATTGTGCAATGCATTTCGTTTTTATTATTTAAAGTAAAGATTCATATTTAAAAACTAATTTTTAATAAAACAAACTTTTTGCTGTGATTTTAATAAATATTATACTTTTAAGTAATAACTACAGTATAATGTTTATTGATATTATTAATTATTAATGAATGAAAATGTAAAATATCTGATTGTTTGCATAGCAACTCAAAATTTAAGAAAATATTTTCTTAAAATTGTGACTTTCTCGCATTTATTTATCATTAAATGATTATTGTTAGGTTAATAAATAATTAGGCAGAAAGGGGACAGAAAAATGATTATTTATTTTTTGAAAGGGGGTACGCACCTAAAGATATAGCTATTTTATTATCAAGAGATAAGCGAACTATAGTCGTAGTAATCGTTAGATTGAAAGTTTCACAACTACTGGTAATTTAAAATAAATTAAAAATTAAGTCGAGCGCGCGCGACAACAATAATAGAGGGTAATTACAATGTAAGTTCTGTACCGGTTAATTATTAGATTCATTAAACACATATAAGATTATAAGCTCTGATCAATGCTAACGTTAATTTTACTAAATATCTGCTAAATATTAATTTATTTCTATGTTTGAGGAATTTGTTTGTCTATCAATACAATGAGTTTAAATATAATTATAAGTTGAGTCAAACTTTTTTTTATTTTCTAGATTTATCACTTTTTTAATCTATTTCACAAAACCCACGAAAGCCACGAAAACAAATAAAGATAAGTCTAATCACAATTAATAAGTTCGAAACTGCAAGCATAGTAACCACACTTTTAGCAGATAAAGACAGATAAAGACAGATAAAGACTATTGAGTAAAAGTTAATAAATCTTTCCATAAATATTAAACTGCGATTCACTGAATTTGAAATTATTTTACAGTCAATTTCTCTTAATGTAATGATAATAAAAATGAGTGAAGTTAAGGTGTATTTCTCATTCAACTTCTACACTTAGTAATAAAAATAAAAGTAAATTTACTTAAATAATTGATTCATTTTATTGATAATAACTTATAATGAATTGACACCACATTTACAGACTTTAACTAACAGTAAAATTTAAACCTAAAGACAATTTGGCTATAATTAAATCAAAACTAATTTATCTTCTCATAGTTATCACTTCAAACTGCTGGTTATTTCCCCCATTCCTTCTCCAGGCACAGAGTTGTGCACCGGGATAGACATTACCACCCTTGACATCCATCACAAGATGTCCCGCTTCGCTACTAATAGTGCCATCAGAACTGATGTACCACTTTTGGTTCGTACCTCCGTTCTGGCGAAAAGTAATGAGTGCAGCGCCTTCTGTACAGCCGCCCTCTATGTCCAGACAATTGCTTCAAAACCAATTGAAAATCAGATAATAATTCAAATGATATATAATTTATTGAAAAAGCAAAATAAATGAAAATATTAAAAAAATTAAATAAAGTAGTTGAAAGAGACCCACCCATTGAGAGCACTATGAATGGTGGTTCCCTCAAAATTCCATAACTGACTGCAACTGCCGTTATAGTGCTGGACAGTGACCACCCTTTGAGACATGTCCAGAACCAAACCTGTGCTTTTGTGGCGGATACACAAACCAGGCATTTGAAATACAGTCGATGTATTAATTAGATATATATCTAAATTTTGATTTTTACTAATTCTTATGCCTTCACTGGACGAATGGCACCAATGATATAACTGAGAAATAATTGTAAATCTGTTTAAATAACAAATAAATGATTCATTAATTTAAACAATTTTTGTGAGAAAGATTAGAATCTGAGCTGTAAGACCTATGACGTATCTGTACTCTTATACAATGGATTTCTCTTAAGAGTAGACATAACGACCGCCCTCTTAGGGCGTAACTTAGAACTTATGAATACATGCAGTCACAAAAAGGGCGGTCGTTATGTCTACTCTTAAGAGAAATCCATTGTAGAAAACAACCACTGTCTATACGGCTGCGCGAAAAACTGTAAGATTTAGCGCGATTTACAAAAGTCTTCAATAAAGTGTTTTATAGCGTTTTATAACAATTCAAAAGTAATTTATTTTTGGTTTATTGAAAAATATTGCAAAATTCAAATCATTAAAATTATAGTATGCTTTGAGCCAATGCTTGAATTGTTTTTTTAATAATCGGTTTTATCCCTAAAATTATATTTTACTTTAAAGGTCCGATATTATGGCTCAGGCATTTTTCATAAAAAAAAACATTTTCCCACTGAAAATAATTCACTGATAGCTTTTTTTCTAAAGGAGTACAAAGCTGTAAGTAAGCTGTAAAAATTGGTGTACATAAAATTGTATTACAGTCGAATGCCATTTCTGTGAACCGGTCAAGTTTTGAGAAATGGTTCACAGAAATAGAAAGTTCACAAAAATGGAAACTTAACAGAAATTAAACATATGTTATAAAAAAGTTATTATTAAGTTTAATGAATTCAATAAATTCAATTTAAATTTATATTTATTCGAAAATTAAGCAAAAAAGTCACTAATTTTTGTTTGTCTTAAGTTTTTGAAAGTAGTGTCAGTTATTTTTCAGTGCATTGCATTGAAATGTGCATTAAATGAATTGTCGCGTACTTTTGAAGTTCATTAATATGACTTAAAGCTTGAGATCTAGAAATCGGTTGAGTTTCTTGCTCTTCATTCTCTTTAATAGATTCAAGAAAAGGAAGTTTCTTTTTCTTGATTTTCGTACACAGTTTGAATAATTTCTTCGTCATTGAGTCCATATTCTCTGTCTTCGCAT
>JAQGAM010001026.1:0-10429 GCA_034697665.1 Nanhermannia comitalis
ATATTTCATAACCTGAACCCAAACCCACTTCGAAATGAGTTAATATCTCCGAAACGACTGCATTGTAATTCATTTCTTCTGATCTCCAAAGCTATCGTGTTTTTATCGTGTCATCTATTTTTTGGGATACATTTCTCACTATTTCTGTTATCACTGGTTCTATAAATATTTTGTATTAAGTTATTGTTTATATGTTTATAATTGATTCACTATAAAATAGTTTCAAATTTTTGCCATAAGTCTATTTTTTATAAACCAAATAAGAATCACAATAATTAGATACAGAATTACATATTTTGCAACACCTCTAATGTATGGACAAATAAGAATCAAAACTATTGCGATTAATATGACAACTAATGTCTATTCAATTAAGTTCTGAGATGAGAAACTTCATTATATTTATTATATGTTATTTAAGCTCTTTATTCTTAGTGAAAAGTATTAAATAAAAACAAAATCATCATTAATCAAAATCCGAGCTCTTTTGACTTCTTGTAAATCTTCTTCAGAATTGTCAATGATCTTAACATATATCTTGAATTTCAACATACATTAACTTTAACAATATAATGGGGAGGTTTCAGTTCTTTTAATTCTTACATAACTTTGTCTTCATCTAAAACGTTTATATTACCTGTGCTTTTGTTTATCTTTGATTATTAATTATATTTGTGTAATATTTTGTCTTATATTTATATAATAAAAACATTTTATAAGTTTCTATATATTATTACAGGCATGACTATCAGCAGGTTATAGCTGTTAATGAGTTAAGGGGTCTAAAGCCCCACAGAAATTCCCCTGAATTAAATCGCGTCTGTAGCAATTTTAAAAAGATATTGTCATATCTTGGATTTCTATTATGTCGTCCCCTCTAACAAAAATTTATTGGTACTTAGGCTCAGGGTTTTGAACCCAGGTTCAGGCTCGTTGTTTTCGAGCCTATGCACATCATTATTATTTATGCCAAAAAAATTCAATTAATTTTTAAAAAAAGAATATTTATTGAATCTTTTGTTGAATGAATAAAAGAAATATTAAGATACAAACCAGAGAATGAATAGTGATATTAAAAATATAACTTGAGAGTTTATTTCGCTTTAATTTGTTTATCGTTTTTGTCGAACGGATTTGTTTCTGTATTTGTCAGTGTTTTACTAGCAGTCGAACTCATTGATATTTCTGAGATTGGAGTCGTTATATCAATCTCGCTGTCAATCCTTCCATATCTGGGGTCAACTTTTTGAAGAGAACTTTTACTTTTTGCATTCCGATTACGATTATATATGAGAATCATTGCAACCAATAAACCTGTTATAGTCATAACGATAACTACTATTATTATAATTATGAGTATTGCATCCCCTCTCGAATCGTCTGTGTCTAAAAAATTTTAACAATTTTATAATTAATTAGAATTGAAGCGAAAATTGAATTCATTTTTTAAATGCAGATCATTAGCCGAATCAACAATACCTTTGTCTTTGTCTGTCGGTGAAGTCATTTGTCTATAAACAGAATATTTTGCATAATTTTGGATGAATTGACTATAATTTCCGAATCCGTTCTGATACATATCATCAGTACAGTCAAACATGTCTTTGAAGACCCATTTAGATGTCATATTAATGTCTTTCCACACTTCCTAAAAGATAAAAACAATTTAATAATCACATAACTATTTGGAATATTAATGAACATGAATAAGACTCACATCAAACCATTGCCTATTATGCTTGACTTCAAAGTATTTCCAACCAGAAAACACATAAAACTTATCTTTTTGGTAAATAGCGTTTATTTTAATTGGAAAATCAATGTTCAACTTTTTAACACTATTCGGTCCGCTATAAATGTTTAGTCTTTTAATTTGTTTACCTCTTGTGCTAAAATCTTTTACATATTCTTCAGAATAATTGGCGATATAATAGTTTCCGTCTTTGAATATGAAAACTCTTTCTTCAAATTCTAATGTTTGATATAATACTGAATCAACATCTGAAGGGAAAGTTTCACTAAACATCTCTTTGACGGATATTCCTGTATTAGTATTTGGTACAAACTTTGTCCCACGGAAAGAAACCCAAACGGATGACCCCTATTATAACCAGATTATGATCAGTTATTAATAATACAATTCTATTAATTGTAAACAAGAATAAAAATACTTTAATCAAAAAAACTAATTCTTCTCTTGAATTCTTGAACGACGTGTCGTAATATCCTTCAGGCATTTGTGACATATATTCGTGCCTTTCAATGATTAGGAATATGTCTTCACGACTATAAGAATCTTTGAATGAATAGACATGTCTTCCTCTGAATACTTTGAAATCTCCGTCATCTGTTTCGAAAATAGTATCGATCTCTCCATTGAAACACATATTTTGATGACAACCCAACCAAACACTATTGAAACCAATGAGCTGTGTCTATGAATTATAATCAGTCTTTTTCTAGAATATATGCTTAATGTTTGCGATGGTTTTAAACTTATAATTATTTAATAAATTATTTTAAGTTTAGATGAAAAAGGGTTGGGTTAATAAATCACTCTTAGGTTAAAGATTATAAAAGAATAAGATCTAATTGAATAAAAAATATTTTGAGTGTTTTATCTATTATTAAAGATATAGAGTTAGCACGAGTTTAAAGCTTATAAGTTATAACTAAACTTAACATTATATTTAATAAAAATTGAGACCCCTTTCCAAAAAGTTCCTGACGTTCTGTTGAAGTAATAATCTTTATATTCGATCAGATTATTATCATTATTGAGATCACATTTTGGATATTTGAGGTAATTTGGAGATACTTTGGGCTCTAATTCATATGCAATGATCGGAACATTCTTACGACTCACTCCAGTTATATTAGAATAACATTTACTCGCATTGAAAACAGTGATAATATTTTTACGATTCTGTTTAAAAGCCTTTTCAATAATCACTTTCTTATAAGACGAACAATAATTAGAGGCAATTCTCGACACCAGAACTTTCGGTACATTTCTCTTAAATTAGAGATAAAATAATTGATAAATATTGAGAGATATGTCAGAATAATCTTTTAGAAGTTTGAGATACCTGTGTGCTTATAATTGTTGAAGAATACAAGAAATAAATGACAAACACATCAATAAACACCTCAATAAAAATCATTTTGTTATAGACTATGAAGAAACCGACGAATAATAGATTTCAAACTTAAATATAATTATTATATGTCTCGCGCTTTAAATTATATTATTTAAGTTCAGCCAAAATATGCACAAAAAGTTTTAGAGCTTAACAAACTTTATTTCAGTGCTTTATTTAATACAAAAAAAGCTTAAGATATCTTTATTATGATTAAGTGATGAAATGCTATTCAACGCATAAACTTATGATAAGGTGTTTAACAGCAATAATATTTTGTGTGTTATATCAAAACAGTCCCTAATTTGCAGCCATTTATGCATTTGTAGTGAGAAAAAGATAAACAAACCATTAATTGACTAAAATCTAAAACAATTAATTAAATCGTTAACAAAATGTCACAATTAATCGCTCGATCGCTAACTAACGGACAGTGTTTCCCGAGATTGGCATCAATTGTGGTAAATATTAATACATATAACAAAAGCGTTGATATCGTCATAAAAATGAGTTTAAAAAACACTTTTAATGAAAAGCAAAACATATTTTACAAAACAATTAATAAAACATTAAATTAAATTCAAATTTTATTGAAGAACTTGAGCGCCGTTCGGATGTCATCGGTGTCATCGCGAGGACCGGAGGTGAACCCTAACCCGCACGGGTGGAAGTCATGGCGCGATATACCGGACTCTATGATACCGACGACCAGCAAAAGAGATCCCAATAACAAAGTGTACGCCACTCGACAGTATATTAATGTCAGAAAACGTATGCTTTGGTATCAGGTTATAGACAATTATATCTGACATCTCATATGAATTCTATATGTTTGCAATTGTTTTAATCAGATTCCTGACGGAACTCTTGTTTGGCTGAAGAATGGCTTAAGCGATAAGATGCTATACTACGGCATCATTGTTTTAGTACTGATTTCTCTCGTCTATAACTTCTATTATATCACTCTCTCTATATTTGGTTTGAATAAAAAGAAATAAATCCTATTATTTGTCACTAATATTATGTTTAATCTAAAATCTTTAGAGATTAATCAGAGATAAGAAAACGTTTTGTCATTTATTTGTTGCCAATACATATATATCTTATTTTTGTTTCTTTAGCTCTGATTAGATTTGTTATTAGTATTATATTCAGAATTCCTAATAAACTATTCTAAACTTTTAACTTTTGAAATTATTTAAATTTAAGTCTCGAATAGTTTGTGAACAAAATTCAAAAATGTAATAATAAAATGCCTTATTATTAGTAATCACGTAAAAAGTTTTTTCAATTGTTTTATACACTTTTCTAGTATTTAATTGTATTGAGTTTTTAATCTTTGAATCCTTTTATCACATATTTACAGATAACTGACTTCAAAAACTTGAGATAAGTCTTGAATTAAAAATTTTGATTTCTTACGTTTTTTCACAACTTTAATATCTTCACTAACAGTGACATAAACTATAAAAGTGGACATATGTTTGGGCACTAACTGATAGTCTTTTGCTTTAAATAATTACAACTTTTGCTTCACAACCAACTGAAGAGGACATGAGATCAAAACATTTTATAGTTTTAGTCTTTTTCTAACTTTAGTACTATTTTTCTAATTGTAATCTAAAAATAGGTTCACATGTGTGTGGGGTCTAAAGTAAATAGCATTGAATTGAACTAATTTTCTAAATTGCAGTACAGCTCAGAACTTGAGATAAGTCTTAATACAATTTGTAAAAATGCTTTTAATATTGAATTATATGTTATCTCTCAATAACGTGAATGAGTAGTAATTAAAAACTGGAAAAATACTATTTTTAGCTTATGTTTGATTTACTAATTGAGTAGAACTTAAGGTATTTCAAGAGTTTGTTTGCAAAGTATTGTTTTTATGAATAAAATGAGAATACGTTACGTGACTATAAACCAGAGATAGACTAAAGAGTTAAATATTATTATACACTAATGATGTGCGACAATAAGTGCTCCCTTTCGTTCACTATATATTAGATAAACGTTTGGTTTGTTATCATTGATAGGCCTGTAATAGAGCGCAATATTACACGTATTACACAACAGGTCTTGAATGAGAGAAAGTTGAAAAAAGGGTTAATTCGTGACTAAAATTCAAATAAATTGAACAAATTATATGAATCTAATGCTTAACAGCAAAAAAAGTTTAAAAACTAAAGAAAACACATTTAAAAAGAGTTACATCTAATCGAGAAAAGAGTGTGAAGAACAGCAAAACTAATGATAAGCTAAAGTAGTGCTCAACATATAAATGACATCATTTGTGTAACAATAGTTACAAACTTTTTATGATAAAGTGATTCGTTAACAAATCAAAATCAATAAACTCATGGCTTGTGCTGAATGTAATGCTATATAACAGACACATAACACATACGCAAAGCGCTATATATTTAACGCAAGTCTAGCGCTGAGAGCAATAGAGAGAGTAATACAGCGACTGATAGAGAAAAAGTGAAGCAGAAAAGGAGAAAAACTAAAAATAATCGCAAAAATAAATAAAAATGGCCGACAGTAAGAGTGCGCGGCGTTTGTTCCCATTGAAAACAATTGGAGACGTTTGTGAACTATTTCGGTCCCAATTAAGAGTCGACCGAAAGCCCAATTTGGGTCAGCTCTCGATCATCGCCGGTCTGATCGAGTCTTCGCTCACTTCTGGTAAGGATGCCATCAAAGAGTCATATTCTTCGGCGATGTCATCGTCACCACAGTCCTCATCATCACCGATGACAATACAGATACCACATATTTCTTACAACACAGTCGACGCTCTTCTCCATAAGTTCACGACTCAAATAAAAGGTATTCAAGTCTTTAATTGTTTTTGTGTTCAATAGTTTCCTATTTTTGTTGCAAAATATGCGCTCTTTTTGTGGCTCTTATTATGTAAACAAACTGTCACTTCTTTTATTACTTGTTATTGTTTTGCATTCATTTGTCATTTCAGTGTTTTTGGTCCTTTATATTCATTCAATTGTCTCCTATTTTGCTGTGGTTTTGCTTTTTGACTGTAATTATTTGTTTTTACCTTTTTTTGAGTTTAAGTTTTTTTGATTGAACGCTTATTTTGCGTTATAAACAAGCGTTTCATGTTATGGAGGGATAAGTGTTGAGGAAAAGTATCACTTCTATCACTCTTTGCTCTTTGAGTACCAAAAATCTGTGTAAAATACAAGTTTTTGAGTCTAATCTCAAAATTTAAACCATTTTTGTGTATTTTTTATCAACTTTTATTTATTTGTTTATTTGGTTAAAAAGTATTTTTAGTCGAAATTGAGTTAACACTCAGTTTTAGCATAAGTTACGAAAACAGTTGAAAGTCTGTTACGAATAAGCTTTGAATTGTTTACTAACTGTCAGTTTGTTTCGCTATGAATTAGAGGTCAGTCTCGAAAAGGATTATTGAAGTGATAACTGTTTGGCTATAATCCGACTTAAATCGTATACCACAGTGTGCTTAGCATTAAATGTCCATAAGTTTTGCTATTTGTCTGATTTAGTATTCAAAGTCTGAGTCAATAATATGCAAAACTCTGAGACTGCATAAGTAGACAGTACCTCAAGTGTCAACTCATTTTACTAATACAAATGCTATAATTCATAAAACTTAACGCATATCAGACTCTAATGTGAAACAAACTAAAAATAAAACATATTTTAAACACATTTTAAGACTTGAATTGTGTATTATTTTGGTTTGAGAACACTTTTGAATTACAACTCTGTTTACCTGCTTTTGATTCCCAGAATAGCTTTTATCACAATTTTTCTAAGAATTTGTTTTCTCCAAAAGTTTTGGTTAACACAAAGCTTTCACTAAACATTTGTCTCATATCCGGGTCTTTTACCACCTTTTGCTCTACACCTACACTGCTATTGATGTAAAGCTTTTAACGGATTTAAATAGTATTATAACTTATATGACATAAAATCTTAATATGAAATGTAACTCAAATCTTACAATTAGTGACAAAATAGTATATCATATGTATGTTGTGCTAATTGAAGCTCTGTTTATGACAAAAATAAACATTTGATCCTGAGATCAATACATTCAGTGGAAAGTTATTTACTAATAATCCGAAAGTCTCTCTCAGCCCACGCATCACATTATCGTTTATTACTTTATTTTTCTGTTTTACAACAATTCACAAACTATTCTTTTCGTCGAATTTCTGATACTTAGCGACAAAAATAGCTTACATTGAAATAGAATTTATTCAAGAGAAAAACACAATTAATTGAAACAAAACTCGAATATCCTTAAAAAATGTAGTAAACAATATTTTGTATTGTAATCGTCAGTACCTTTACTCTTGAGATATAAACAAATTTTGAGTGAAAATATATTTTATTTGTATGCGCACTAAAAGGAGCCAAAAAGTGAATTTTTACGATCGATGAATATCTTATTTATCTAATAGTAAAGAAGCTCAAGATTTCACCTTTTAATACATTGAATGCAAGACTTAGTTCTGGTTTTATGTGATGTAAAAGAAGTGTAGAAGAAGAATAGAAAAACATGTTATTTTATTTTTACTCCTTTTTTATGTTTCTATTGCTTTTGACGTCAGACCAGAGTATTAGTGGAGATGTAGTTATAATTGATTATTAAGGATCTGAGAATAGGATAATATTTATGCCTTTAATACGCTTGTAATTAATATTATTTTGTTGATTACGTTTCCGCCAAATGTAAAACACAATATTTTGTTACATATTTTTATCCATAACCCAAATCCCAATGTTTTGTAACTCAATACAAGGCTTAATCACAGTGTTATTCTTTGATATTCTTGTTTTTCATTTATATTTCCTGTAATTGATTTTTTATTCTTTTCACATTCAGTCAAATCCATGCCTTATTTCTTACGCTAACTCTTTATTTACACATTTTTTGTCACTACCTTTTATGGCGATTGACTTGAGTCTTTATTTTTGACAATTAAATAGAAACCTATGCTATACTTTAGCTTAAAATGAAGAAAACGTCAAATTCTATACTCTTATCGATCTGTTTACAACTTGACAATAATAGGGATTTTGTAATAAAATGAAAAGCTGTAGTCATATGACTTATTAGTAATAAAATTTCTTATGTATATATACCTTAATTGGATTGAAAAAGAAAAAGATATTTGCATTTTGACGAGGAAGTCAAATAATAAATAAATGATTGCATCAAAATTTTAATTAAGATCGGTTTAAACGCAAAAAAAACTCTTCATTCATTAGTTATTTTGATTGACAGCACAATTCTGGATAAGTCTTATTTGACTTGATTTTAATAAATATTAAGTTTTTTGCCGAAACACCTTTAATGCGATCGTTTGTTGGTTTTTCTTTCCCCCTCTTATTATAGTTAAATATTTATAAATTATAATATAATTGGCAGAAAATTTTGTTTATGTTATCGGAAATTTCCGTATTTTATCCGCTTTTTGTAAACCTCATAAAAATGTCTCAACTTTTATGCGTAAAGTTTTAGTAACTTTTACTCTCAATGATTTCAATATGTATTATAAAGTTATGCAATGATATAATTATTTATTATTAATAGCGTTTGTAATGTTTTTGTGTTTTACTCTGCTTTATAAAGAAGTTTTTTATTGATTTTTTAGTTTAACATATTATCGATATTTTAATTTAAACTCAAAATATTGCGTAAAGTTTTTTCTATATTTCTGTTGCAAAATAATAATAATAATTATAATAATAATAATAATAATCTTAATAAATATTTTCTTAGAAATTTATTTAAATTGAATGCCTTTTTTACGTGAATTATTTCAAAATAATTATTCATTAGTTATTTAGTTGTCATTGAAATAATTATTAAATGAATTAATAAATTGAAAAACAATTTTATTCTTTTTGTTGGTAAGAATGACATAAAAAGTTTGAAATATTTTTGTAACCATTAGTTTTGAAAAATAGTAAAATCGATAGTGAATTAATTGAAGCTAAACTTAATTTTAACGATGTCGTAATTCAGCATAAAATACAAGTTTTACATGAAATAAAAATAACAAAATTCATTTAAAAAGTACTCTTAAGTGACGAGTAGATCTAACTTTAGATAAAACAAAATCCTATTTAAAGCAAAAAATAATTAATAATTAATTGAAGAGAAAGCATAAATCAAATTTCGTTAACTTGTACAGTACCTTATTTATTAAGGTAAAGGACAGTAATTATCTAAATAATTGTTTCTCTCATTTATTCATTCAGAACACGAAATATGAAAATACATTTTTCATTTTTTGCACATTTATTTTGATTTATTCTAAGTTAGAATTTCTAACCCATAGTCGACACGAGTTTTGTGTTTACTGTCAATATTTGTTAGAAACTTTTCCTTTACTAAAACCGACTCTTTTTTGTATAAACATAAAAAAATTTGTTGACAAACTCGTGTACACTTTTTTTTGAGCTTAAAGTTAAGATAAATATTTAAAGACTGTATAGATATGGTCAACAAATAATAGTTTACAGAAGGTTATGGTTTTTGTTACTCGAGTTAAAAATAGTTTTATAGATTAGTTATTTTGAAGTTATTTTTTTCATACAAATAAAGATATCATTCATTTGATACATCATTAAAAATGCTCATAAAGTCAATAGAAATTAATTACAACTTTGATTAGAGTTTAAAAAAATTTCCATTTAATGGTTTGCTTTCAGGTCTTGTATTAAATCAAACTCTATTTAATAGCAATAATTATTAAAATATTTAATTGCGATTATAATTATTCAATGATTGTTTTGTTTCTGTCCAAAACAGGATCAATAGATTTATCTCTTTATCCAAAGAAGACTTCACGCGAATTAATAAAAAAGATATCAGATGTGATTTGGTCTTATTTGACGCGTTCTTACTATAAAGATAGAGCGCATTTGCAAACTATTTATTCATATCTGACCGGAAACAAGTTGGACTGTTTCGGAGTAGCGTATGCGGTGGTGGCCGCATGTCAAATACTCGGTCTCGAAGACGTTCAGTTAGCCTTATCTGAAGATCACGCGTGGGTTGTCTTCGGAGACGGTAAGCATTGACAAAGTGTGAGAATTGCTTTTTTGAATCTAAAATACAATATTTTCTGTTTGATTATAAGGAGAGACATCAGAAGTCACATGGCATGGAAAGGGCAACGAAGACAAACGCGGACAACCCATACAGTCAAGCGATTCGTGGCTTTATCTCAACGGTCACGCAATTATATGCACCAAATTTATGACAGTCGCGGCTTTAGTCTCAG
>JAQGAM010001027.1:0-10426 GCA_034697665.1 Nanhermannia comitalis
CTTTAAACAGAAATTATTAAAAATGATTCAAAAAATATCAATAATTGGTGTCATTTTGATTTCTAATTAATAATTAAATTAATTAAGAGATCGATGTCTGCACTCATTCCAGAGATAAGAATATATTCTCCGACAGAAAGTATAGAAAGAGATATCAATAACAGCAGTGGTTTTGGTTGTGATCACAATTCAATCGATTTATTAATGAAGTCAAGAAATGAATCATTCAATCAAATGATGAATAGATCACGAAATATGGCAAATAATGAATTGCAAAACGATATGAGAGATAAAGATATCTCTGAAAGCAATGAAAGCATTGAGAATATGAAGAGAAGGATCTCATGGGAGAAGACATTCCACATGCGAAACATGAATTTAATGAACTTCCCAACCAATGCGGGCACACATCGGGCCTCATATCGGTCACAGACTGTGTCCCTTCATAGGGCACGAATGGGCGGCACGACCAGCACTGCCAAATCATTGAATATATTGAGACAAACACTACAGCACACCATCAATAAGGAGATCAATGAAGTGATACAGAAATATTTGGACAGATTTTTTCGTCCGGCAATCGATAACATACGCAATAATAATGGCGTAAATTCAGTGTCTGAACAGCACATTCAGGCGGTCTGCAGACAAATACTGGAAGAGGCAAAGAAGATGTACTTCGCAGGAGTTTTCACCCGATCTAATAGTCCTATAACTGCTGCTTTTGCTGCCTATTGTAGTAATAATTTGACTGAAAATCTTTCTGATAATGAGAACAATAATCCCATTTCTGAGCCCAGAATTCCAACGCGTAATAAACGAGTCAAAGATTCTGACAGTGATTCAGAGACCAGTTCTCTCAACACTCTTAAGCCTATAGTTTCCCGAAAAAAAGTTTCCCATAAACATTCCTCAAATACAAGCGGTAATGTATCTGAACGTTCGACTCCAGTCAAGTTTCACATTTCAACCAAAATAAGTCAATCAGAAGCCATGAAACGTGTGAAACGGGACGCTCGCAAATGGGATCCCAAACGGCTCACCACACAAACTAAGTTTGTGTTGGGCTCGAGAGCTAATAAAGCGCTCGGCTTTGGGACTACGAGAGGCAGACTCTATACCAAACACGCAGACCTTTTCAGATATATTGGCGATCAAGAAGACAAACAATGGCTTCACGACAATCACCTGATGCCTCCCGCAGGTGGAAGAGCTTATCTGCTTATTAAAGAAGACATTCTTGATCTCATAGAATCGGAAGAATATAAAAACGCAGTCGGAGTTAATGCTAATGATATGGGAGAGGGGTTTACAGTACCCGAAAGTATGATCATTAAAATGGCAACAGTTATGCAAAATATGCGTAACAGTGATATGTCGAGGAAGAAGATTGAGAGCAAGTCTCGAACGCTTGCCATCACTTCATTGCCCTCAACATCATTGCAATCAATTGCTGACAACTCGAGTGCCAATCAAACTATGGATAACACTAATGATCTCTCAATAGAGACCAATAGACCCGAAAGCGGTGTCGTCTCACCAGCAGATGATTTGGAAATATTGAGCACAGTAGAGATGCCATCAACAGATCCGTCGCCCTTTAGTATCGGCGCCTCATGTTTCGAAAGCGACACCAGTCCTAATGAAAATCAAGAAATATCTCCCATTCCTTCAGACATCAGTACCACCACTCTTAACGATATTTAAATTAAAGACTGTTGTAGTGAACAACTATTAATGTACGGTATATTATGACTACCGATCATAAGTTTACTAATATTTTAAGTTGTTATTGGGCTTAAGTATCGATGAGTGCATCTATATGTACAGTACTCTGTATGTATTGTTAGCTCATTAGCTCAGGTAATTCCTAACCATAGCAGCGATTATCAGTACAAACAAAACAATTTTAAGTTATTCAATGATTTGCAATATTCAACACATATATCGATACTAAATCCCATTGCTGTACAATAATATGTGAATTAAGTCGTTTTCATTTAGCAGATATTCAGTATTCAATTTCATTAGTTAATTTAGTTTTGAACTTTTCACTCATAACATCCATAATATATCAACCCTGTAATTGAAACCTGTAATTAATTGTTTAATAATAAAATATTGTTTTACTTAAGAGTTAAGCTGTCAATTGATTTATTAGTTATTTGAAGCTCTTTAATAAATTAAGGCCAAAGCTATGCTTTCAAAGATGTTTTATTCATAATAAATCAAATATATTCGTAATAATGTCTGTACAGTAATGTAAAATATTAATAAGAGATCAATATTTTTTTTATTCAAATACAAAATACCCTCAAACAGCCGAAAATAGTTTTTTCTCTATTTTTAAATTGTTAGTTACGGGATTAATATTTTTTTCATCTATTAATTCATCGAATGATTCTTTAAGGAAAAACATAATCGCTGTCTTTGCTGATGATTTTAATAGTTTGTTATCAGATTTCATATTTTTTACAAATGACTCAAAAACATTTTCACTAACTTCCGGACTTTCATTTGATTCTTCATTTATTTGCTCACAATTTAAACTTTGAGAGCGATTGCATTTTTCTGTTTCTTCAAGAGATGTGAGTTTTGACATTTCAATAGCGAGTAATAAATCCATAGAAGAATCGTATTCATAATGTATTTTATCTTTTTCTTCCGGCGTTTTTTCTGCTGAAGTCAAATATTTACATTTGAGAGAACAAAAGTCATGAGTTCCACCTGTTCTGGGATTCTTTGCTTTAGCTTTAGTGCAAATAGGGTTCAAACAAACCTCTAAATTGTGAAATTGGCTGTTTTCAGCTGTTGATTGGCTTTCAATAATACTGTGGTTATGACAGTCCTCATCACAAGGCCAGTCATAGATGAACACATTGCTATGTTTGCCATTTAGCAAAACCCATGAATTGTTGGAATCGAATTCATCTAAAGATGAAATGATCGCCTCATTTATTAAACTTCTTTCATTTTCAACGCATGGGTTGAATAAATTCTCCATAGAGTCGAGCCCAAGAACACCGGGCAAACAGTGGCGTCTGTGATGTTTTTTCTTCCCTGGAGGTGTTTCGGGAGGAACTAATCCTTTAGAGATGGCGGTCAGGAATTCCAATTTTTTAATTTTAACTTTTTTTGTCAATTCGATAATAGAAGAACGCGAGGCTCTTAAGTAATCAAAAGAAATAATATCTGAGAGACGATTACTGTTGAAGTTGAGATCATTTTCCATATATTCAAAAATGGTTTTGTTATATCCGTGATCTTCTAAATAATAGCCGTATACTGCAGACCCGCACAATATTTTACGAGCACTTATCAGCTCCAATGTTGCAGAATATAAGAAATCGTCTTCTTCTATAACAATATCTGTGGAGTTATTTTTACTAAACTCTAAAGAGTAGCGAAACAATTCATTTTGTTTCTCTTTTGATTTGTCAATTAGAGTGCATTCTGTTTCATGCGATAAATTGTTAAATTTATATTTAGTGTAATGTAAAACAAATCTTTTGAGTTCTTTCATTTCGCAGTTCTGGGCTTCGGCCACTTTTTTCATTAAGCACGCATTTTGTTCAGCTTTTTGTGCGGCCTCTGATCGATTACAACGAAAGTATCCACCAGTGGCTGAATTATGCTTCTTCCAGGCCTCCAAACAAACCCAACAAAAGTCATATTTACATTTACTGCAACGTAAATGATTACATCCTTCAGACTTTTGAATATGTGTTTTACAACGCGGACACTGTTTGGCGTTTCTGACTAACCACAAACTATTAGCCGCGTCTTCAGTTCTCGAATATGTCTGTTTGAGCTCTTCAGCTCTGATATCACTTATTTTAATCATCCAGTCCTCCCATAGTTTGCAATGACACGGGGCGTGTGCCTCACGCTTACACTCCCAACAAAAGTAATGACCTGAACCACAATCAACTGCATGACTGATTGGTGGCAATGGAGGCATATTTGCAAAAATAAACGCCTGTTCGCTATTAATAGATAATTCTGATTCAGGCATATAAACAGCTTTATTACAACCCGGATATGGACACCATTTAATGTTAGGATTGCTCTCAATGAAGGCTTCGATATCATATTGCATGAAACGATCAGCCAATTCGGGTGAAACCACTTTTTCAATGATTTCCATTGTAACTAAATATGAACACTCGAAGGCGGGACATGTTATGACATTTGTTTCTCCGGTCTCTATTTTAAGCTCGATGTAAGTCTTCCAACATTTGAAACAAAATTTGTGCCCACACTTAATATCGAGCGTTTCATTTTTGTCTATTTCTAGTGAACATATTTCACACAAAGGCATCATTTCTTCTGTCGGTTTTTCAATTACTTCAGAACTGATCGCATCTTCTGTAAGACTGTTTTCTTCAATACTTGTTGTTATTATTTTATTGTCTGGAGTAATACCAGATGTGATATGTAAGGGAATAGTGAGACCGGCTTTTGTATAACAACTATTTGAGTCATTATAAAAGGATTCGATCAAATCTTTTTGAGACCATTCAAATGATCTGAGAAGTGCTTCAGCTGAAGAAAGCGGAACATTCAGCATATTTGATGTCTCGACGAGCAGTTGATCCTTTGCTTCTTGTAAGTCTTGTGCCTTTAATCCAGAATATTCTTCTCTTAAAAAATATTCAGAATTGTCTGAAAATATTTGATTTGATTGTTCTGAGAAAACCATTTTGAACTCAAGATAGCGAACAATGTCGTAGTGATTGAATTTGGCCGCGAGATCACAAGCTGTATCTCCCGTCTCGTTCTCTATGAAAAGATCACAATTTCTGTCCGCAAGTATTTGAACGCATTTGAGAAGTCCATTAGTGGCCGCGTAATGCAGTGCTGTGTTTCCGATGCGATCCAAAGCGTTTAAATCAGTAGTTTCTGTAACTGTTTTAATTTGACTGCTTTGACAAACTTGATTCCAATCCAAAATCAAAGCCAAACATTTAGTTCTTCGCTCTGTTGAGTCCGAATCAGAGTGATTGATGACAGGGTTGGTATCAGTCCTCGGAATAGGTATTTGACAAACTAAGTGCAGAGCGTTTTGATGCAAAACGTTTTTGTTATTCGGATTTCCGTTGCATTCGAAAAGAAGTAATCGTAGAATTGGTTTCATTGCAAACTTAGCTGACAATTGAAGTGCAGATTCAAATATATCAGTTATGGGCTCATTGGCATCAAAAGTCTTAAGAAGTTCGCTGTGCTTTTCAATCAATTTGAGTGATGCGTATTCATCACCACTTTCTAAATATTTCTGTAGTTTACTATTAGATCCGCCCATTCTTTGAGGATTTTTTACTAATAATTTATTCTTTAAATTCAATTATAAATAATCGCAAAAATTTGTGCGTTTAGAACATCATAACATTTATATTCCAGAAAATAAGTGATAAACTTTTTGTTATTTATTAGAAATTAAAAAAGCAATTATTTGTAAATAAAGTGTAAAATATTGAAATTATATTTTAAGTAATTATTTATTATGAAATCTTATATAATGCTTGTATTAAGTGAAAGATGGCTATAAACGCATCTCTAATCGCATCCTAAAAACTATGGACGAAATTATGAAATAGTATAGAATAAGGCTTAACAAGTCTTATGACTAGCGTTGCCGACTAGTGTAAGTCAAAAAGTGGTTTTCATTGATTTTTTTACTCATTTTAAAAATATTTTGTATTTGATTTGTTTCACTAAAAGCCATTGAATGCCACAATTTTAGTTCAATTTATTGAACATTAATCTAATTTAAAAGCAATATTTTGCTGATATAGATAAGGATGTATTCGATAAAGTGAAGCTCACGTCTAAAACAAGTAATACTTATTCATAAGATTGTTTGCAATAGCACTACAAAGAATAGATTTGACAAAATATCTTCTAATGAAATGTCTAAAAGTTATAGTGATTTGGTTCAAATCAATAAATGCATTGATATTTTTCAAATAATATGCATTTGGATCAGAGCTTTCTATTTATTTTGAGTTAAAATTTATCTGAACATAAACTCTATTAAAATATTCCGAAAATCCCGAAAAACTTTGACTCAAATGAAAAGTTCGTGTTCTTTAAAAAATTAAATTCAAACAAATGTAAACTCAAATTCAGAAAAACTTAAACTTAAACTCAAACTCATATAATATTTAAACTTAAAAACTTAAACTCAAATAAACTCAAATTCATTATTTTAAAAAAACTTATACTCAACTCAAAAAAGTCTGATACAGATCATACATTTACATTACAAATGAACGGTTACTTAGGCATCAGTCCTAAATGGGATTTGTACGTAAAAGTTTATTCAAGTATTGAACCGGTAAAGTATGATAATAATTATTGAATGGTTATATGTTTGTAATTTAAGTTTCATAATTTGAAAGATATTTACCTTTTTAGGAATGCATTCAACTCTAAAATTCCTTATCCCTAAAAACTCTTTCAATATTACATCAAATCAATCGCAAGATTTTTTATGAGCACAATCGCATTATTGACAGCAATAAGTGTTTTGCTTAAACTTCTGTTTGAAGACCATCTGTTTGAAGCCTTGTTTTATTTTTGTATTGAATAAAAAAGCTATTTTTTCATAATAAGAGTTAAATCCTATTATTTATTGTTGAAGATTATAACAGTCAAAAAACATAACAATCGTATTGCGCTTATGTTATAAGTTAAAGCATAAATAAAAAGTTATACACTAATTATTAATTAATAGTGTATCCAAAAAGTTTACTGTCGACTGAAACACAGCTCTGCCACAGAAATTTGCTTTATATAAATAATTTAACTAAAAACATGTGAATTTGAAACTATTTTTAAATGAAAATAAACAGAAATTGACCAAATCTTAAAGTCAAAGCTATAAAACAACTTCTCTCCTAACATCCAAATGCTAATAAGCAAAAGTGAATCATTTGATCACTTGTGCTGATAAAGGCTTGCAGTGTCCACATATTTCACTGATTGTGATCTCATTTAAAGTTGTGAAAAAACCTAAGAAATCTAAATTCACTTATTATAAATTGTGTTCACACAACTACAAAACCCATATGAAATCAAATATTTCATATTAAAAACACTGTAAGAAATATCAAATATTCCAGTGAAGCGCCCTTTAAAGCGTACCCAAATATATCAGACCTGAATCTGACCTGTTCTGTACTATAACTGTTACAGTACATAAATATTACCTGTAAATAGGGTGACGAAAATCGGAAAATTTGAAAAATGTTTTAAAACAAACAACCCTTCCTGTAAATGAATGCATTCACAGATTAGCATTCAATTTCACTATTTGTTTCATTTAAAAAATATATTTAAAATAAAAGGAAAATCTTAACGAATCACTTTGTTATGGAAATAGGCCGAGTGCTTAGTCTTTTACATTAAGTACTGGTAATGAATTATATTATTAAAATGTTTTGACTTCCGCTTTTACTGCCTCTATATGACAATCATTTTACTCATTAAAACGACATAACAATAAGTGATAAAAAATGAAAACTATAAAATAGTTTCAACTAATTTCCTTATTGAACAAGTTTAGAATTTTTTAATACACCGGTACTTACAGTCGCTTACAGTATATAATAATTTAAAAACCACAGAACCTATAAAATAAATGCTTTATTGAGGTGTTATTTGTTTTATTAAAAGAAATATATATTTGAGAATAACTTTTGAGCTTTTATAGTGTAATAATTAGATGACTAGACTTTATTTCAATTAAAACATTATGTTATTTGAAATTTATTATTAAAAATATAATTTCTATAAAAACCTATTTAGTAAAAAATATAATAGATTTAAGACAACAATTTATATGTACTCAAACAAATTCCTCTTTCAATACATTCTTCCTTATCTTCACATGAGCTACAGGTGGGCCTAATCGGACAGTTTGAACAAAACCATTGCTGATCTAGAGATCCATTATTACTAAATGAACCCAAATCTTCAATACAAACAGTTTTACTAATATTTTTATTATTAATTAGTTTACTTTTGTCACTAGTAATTATTTTTCTCACTGCACTCCTATTTCTTGTAACTTTATTAGTCTTTGTAACACCTCTTCTAACACAATAGCGTTTCAATAGCATAATCACAAAACAGATTATAAAAGTTAAACAAATCAAAGCAGAACAACAAATAAATAGAACCAAATATTTGGAAAAAAAGTTATTGTTTTGATTCTCTCTATTATTAATATAATCAGAAGCTGTCATACGATCGCCTGTCATGTTTGCAAAACTTTTAATCGACTCATTTGTATCATTAGTACTGGAATTGTCAATAACGAGAGTACTATTTGAAAGGCAAGTGTGAGCTTTGTGTTGATGGCAATAGAAATGTCTTCTTTTAATAACCTTGAAATCGAGAATTCCTGGACTTTCAATAAGAACTACTTTAGTAATCAAATTGGATCTCATTAGTGAAGTGAGTTTGTACTGATCACTCATATAAATAGCATCATTAGACACATCCAATGCATAGCTTAATCTCATTTTTTTAGTTGAACTGATAATTTCATTGGTTTGGTTGAAATAATTTTTTCTGTAAATGTTTCCGTCAGAGTCAGACCAATACAAATGGGTGTTTATTATATCAACTGCTAATGCCCTTGGATTTGATGAACACATTCTTGTAATACTCTTATTACTAATAGATATGTGTGAAATACACGACCAGTTTTCGATCCAAAACAAAATTTGTGATTTGCTATCGATAGCTATATCTACAGGACGTGAGATATTAGATAAAAAGTTTTTATAAGTATTGCTTTTAATGTCGAAGAAATCAATCCTTTGGAATTCAAATAACGCCAAATAAATTACTTTGAATACATTATCAACTGCTAGTCTCAGGTGGTTTCCAAAGTTTGTTTGCAATAGTTTAGACATTTTAGTGAAATATGGCTTTTCATCATTTAGGTTAAGAATTCCGCTGTAAATGGTTTGACGCGAAATATCTGACCAAATGAATATGTTTTCACACAAGTCTTCGTTATAGTAATAGTCGATTGCAGTTATCTTTCTTGCATTGGTTTTGTCTGTGTCTAAAATGTCAAAATTCAATAATCGTTTTGAAGTATGTAGTGATGAGTTTGAACTCCAAATCTTAAGAGATTCCCACGAACTCAATATAATCAAGTCTTCGTCGAGAGCTATTGTTTGAATATATAAGAAATTTATTTAAATAACTTTTTAATTTGCAGCCTATAATGTATTCTGTTTTTATGAGGTTTACAAATACCACAAATACGATTTTAAACGCTTTTTAATATTTAACTATAATTTTCTCAAATGTATGAAAAATAAACTGCAAATGAAATTCTTTTATTATTTTTTACTGAATTATTTAAAAAGACTAATAATTATTGTTATAAAAAACTTAACAGACATATGTTATGCAATGCATTATATAAATCATATAAATAATAATTATTTTTTGCATTTGATCCAACTTTTCCTTAAGGAAAGCAATAAAGTCATTCATTTGTTTCGTACATATCATAAACAAATAATAGTTTATTGAAACTGATGCCGAATATGACAAAAAAACCTTTAAAATCAGTTTTTCGATAACAATAATTAAATTTTTTTTGACTTGAATGTGACTTCGCTTTACGTATATATGACGCAGATATGCTATTTGAAGCCCTACCCGCTCGAAAAGCGCATTAAGGCCTGAAAAACCTGTAAGGTATTTGTCATTTCAATTCAATTAAATCAAAATTAATGGTTATTTTGGTTATCTATTTGGCTCAACCGACAGATGCTTTTAAAACCAGACCCACCCAAACACCGGTGATTTTTGCAGCCCGTCCGGTAATCCGGTGACCCGATTAGCATCTCTACCACACTTCACCCGTACTTAGTTTTCGATATTACTCAATATTATTTGCACTTTTGGTCAAAAGTAGTTTTCGAGATATTGGGCATAAAGAGCACTGAATGCAAGCGTTGAACAAATGCTAACTTAAACCGCACAACAAAAGCGAAACATAAAGAAAGACAAAACTTTTTAAACTAAATCTAATTCTAAGAAAGCATTGAAACCAATGAACTCAAAACCACTTAAATTACAAATAATTGTTTCATTTTTGGTCTTTTTGACCTCAAATACATTGGACTGAAATGCGAAGTATGGGTCCGCTCGAGAGTCAATTCATTTCTAATAATTATCATTAATTGATTGCAAAACATTTTAATATTTACTAAAAGTCTGTTATATAACGAGAAAAACCTATTTATAAAACGTATTAGAGATAAGTGTTATCTAAATGTGTAATACTTTCAAAAGTAAACATTAGATAATAATAGGATTTAATGAGAATTTAGGGTCACTTCCAATGGAAAACATAAATAAACTAAAACTTAATATAAAGATAACTATAATTTAC
>JAQGAM010001028.1:0-10425 GCA_034697665.1 Nanhermannia comitalis
GGTATGAATTCTATGTTTATTATTATTACTGAATCTTTATTTCAATGAATAGCATGAAAGGCATGAATAGGTGTCAAAGTGTTCACAACAGTGTTTGTATACAAAGTCAAACCCATAATAACTTGGTTTATAAAACTTTTAGAGAACGAGCTATAAGTAGAAAAAGTTTTGCTCTTTTTTATTGAATATCAGTTTTGAACTTCTTTTTATCGAGTTATGACTTATACATGAGATAAATTATAATTATCTTAAGACTCATTTCCGTCTTAAGTTAATAGCACTTTAAAGGCCGGAGGGATTTCACTCTCAAGATAGTATACTTTCAGACAATAAATATTTTTTTGCATAATTATTATTAATTTTTATTTTGATGTTTGAGAAAAGCATGAATTTTAAACCCATCGGTAAATGAATTATTAAATTTCTCTTCTAATCAATCTTAGAATTCTTTCTTTAGAACATAGAAACAAAGAATAAGTCAACTTCGTCTATAATAGCATTACATACATTAGCTTTCATTAGATGAGATACATGTGAAATAAGTGGACATTTATTGGATTCTCATTTATGCGAAAAAGATATTGAATTTGATATTTTATTAAACAAAATTATGAATTTAGGGCTTGCATTAACGTTAGGTCATGATTATTAAAGTTGTCCATAGGCTCAGCTTATTGAGCCTGGTGTTCGACAGGGGATATGTACTTATGTGCCCCTCAATTTTAAATTGTCCCAAAGTTTTCTAACTTTTATTTTTATCTTATATGTTATATGTGTTAAATGTTGGATAAATTATTATTAGTTTATTATATTTAAGTGAAAAGTTACTAATTTTTAAGATCTCGACTACAAGTTATTTGTAAGATATTTACTTAAAGTAAAAATTAACAAAATCCTAAACAGTTTTCAATAATGGACTGGGCTTTTGGGGTGCCGTATATAAAAAGAGCTTTACTCAATACAATTAAAAACATGCGCAAACAATTATTTAAAACATTTTAAACGCTAAACATATGTATTAATCGGTTGATTAAAACGATTTTTGACTCTATTGTTGAATCACGTGTTAACTCTCGTTTGTATTCGAATGAGTGAACATCTACGGGGTGTCAAACAATGATTGTCTCTCTATGTAGAGCAGAAACTATAAAAGTTAGAGTAAAATCGACTTCATATTTGGGTTCTACGTCTAAAAATACATTAGATTTAAATTTTTCTAACGTCTTATTCGACGAAAATAGAAAATTTTGTTTTAGTTATAAATCAATAAAATTTATAACTATTTATTCTGTTATTCTGTGTTATTATTGTGTTATTATATTTGGTGATTATTTAACTGATAAAAAGTGACTTTTCCATATTTGGTCTTCAAATGAATGATAAATAATTTTGATGAACTGTCGAACAGATGAAACACTTACTTTTCGATTTTGCCATTGCCTTAGAATAGATTATTCAAAATTTTCTGTTTTCGTCGAATACGACGTTACCCCAAAAACACAAAATTTAGAAAAATTTAAATCTAATGTATTTTTAGACGTAGAATCCAAATATGAAGTCCATTTTACTCTAACTTTTATAGTTTCTGCTCTGGATAGGGAGACAATCATTGTTTGACACCCTGTATATTAAGGTCAAGTAATGACCAAATGCTTAACTAAGTTAAAATGAAAATCAACGCGATATTCAACAATATGCACCATTACTTACGATCCAGTCCACTTACGAACATTAGGCAGTAGAGTCAAAATTCATTTCAGTTATTAGTTTTACTCAAACTCTTTACAACTTTATTAAATATCTCTAAAACCTTTTTATACTTAATAGGCTCTCATTTAGTTGATTTTTAGGACATTTACATATTATTTAACATTTATTTAGTTTATTAGACTTAAAGTGCTTTTCAAGGACAGGTATAATAAAATTAAGACGCATTTGTAATATAATTAACAATTGAATCATATTTTATATTAATCTATAAATTAATCCAAAATAGATAGAGTGAAAAAATGCCAATAGATTTTGCTTCGTTTGGGAAGGACTTCATAGCCGGTGGTGTGTCTGCGGCCATATGCAAGACAGCGGTGGCACCGATAGAACGCGTTAAACTACTACTTCAGGTGCAGCACTCGTCCAAACAGATATCAGAAGAGATGCGATACAAAGGCATAATGGATGCGTTGGTTCGTATTCCTAAAGAACAAGGAATAAGATCTTTCTGGAGGGGAAACTTGGCGAACGTAATCAGATATTTTCTGGCGCAAGCTTTGAATTTCTCGTTTAAAGACAAATATAAAAAATTCTTTTTGGGCGGAGTCGATAAGAATAAGCAGTTTTGGCGCTACTTTGCTGGCAATTTGGCCTCAGGAGGAATGGCTGGAGCGACCTCTCTATGTTTTGTCTATCCGTTAGACTTCGCCAGAACTCGATTAGCAGTAGATATCGGGAAAAGTGCTTCTGATCGTCAGTTCAAGGGGTTGACCGATTGTCTCATAAAAGTGACCAAATCTGATGGCTTTGGAGGACTCTATCGCGGGTTCTTTGTCTCAATTCAAGGCATTATCATATATCGCGCCGCATATTTTGGTCTATTCGATACCGCAAAAGGAATGCTACCAAACCCGAAAACTACTCCCTTATTTATATCGTAAGTTATTTTTTATTTTATTTAATCAAAAGTTTTACAATTAATTATTTAATTTTTACAATTATTTGATTCTCCAAAAGTTGGGCAATGGCTCAGTCCGTAACCACTCTCTCGGGAATCATTCCATACCCTTTCGATACAGTGAGGCGTCGAATGATGATGCAGTCGGGACTTCCCGAAGAGAAGCGTTCCTACAAATCAACGATTGACTGCTGGGTCAAAGTCGCACAAACGGAAGGCTCAAAAGCATTCTATAGGGGCGCGCTTTCAAACGTATTTCGGAGCACTGGTGGAGCTTTAGTTCTGGTCCTTTACGATGAAATTAAAAAAATGAATATTCCATTTTAAAACCACTCAATAATTCTTTATGTAATTCATCGCTTCAAATATAATTTTATATAACATTACGTTAAACTTTACTATAAATAATGTATAACCTGTAAAAAACTTTGTTTTAGAAATATTTACTCAAAATCTAATTTATAAACACATAATGTTATAATAATATTGATTACATATTAGTTTTAATTAATTTTTAGTCAAGTCTTTTAGTCAACTATTAAAAGAAGCTATAATTAAAACTGCAGTTACTGTATGTTTAAATCATTTGAATAAACAAAATGTAATTATATTTTCAAAACAATTTCCAATGTTTATAATAAATTAATATATACTGAAATTAATTTTAATTCAATTTATTATTTTCAAAAATTAATCTGAAAATTGAATCTAACTTTGAATTCTAAGTTTGATCAAAATTTTAAATTCAGAGCTTAAAGTAAGGCTGTGTTCATACGAAAGCAGAACAAATCTTATTACTGATAATGTGATAATAATCTGTTGTTATATAACTTACATGAGAATAAAGCTAATACCTTATGCACCTCATGCAGGCCAAAGTAGAACTTCATTAGTTTTGGATTTTTGGCAAATGGAAAATTTATGTAAAGAATATAATCTCTTTTTAGGCTCTACTGATACGACGACACGATTATTTAGCATAAAATCAGATTTATGTCTCGTTTGCCTTCAATAGTCTAAGTTTTTCAAATATTTTAAAAATTGAATTATATTTAGTGGTTTATCCTTTAAAAGTGTGAAACGAGTTTTTGTCTGATAGTACAGTAAGTTGTTCTCCCCTTTAGACAAACGGTCAATGGCTTTGCTGACAAGTGAGTTGTATAGAAAACCAATATAGAGATTTGAAAGCTCAGAGTCTGAGTAGAATTTCACTTTCAAAAGCTCAGAGCCGAGTATTCATCGATTTACAGTAACAGAGGGAAAGGGGGATCGCACAGAGGCTCACCACTGTTCTCAAAAGAATGATTTTACAGTACAATATGCAAACGAGAAAAAGACCAGAACCAGGACCTGTATTCCAGGCTCAAACATGAAGCTATAACTCCCACTTTAAGGCTTGGCCCGTTTAAGACCGGTTTCTTTCTGTTTCTCAAATTTCTCTTCTTTGTGATCATCAAAACAATAACAAAAAACCTCCGAATTCAGAAAGAAAATGACAGCTCTTGAAAGTTATGCTTTATAACCACGCATTCCATTATCATATTTCTTAAGCTCAGTTACAGGACTACAACTATATCATAAAGTGAACATTTTTTCATTATGTTCAAGTTTTTTAAAATAAAATTATAACTCAATGATATGTCTGTACCCCTCCTGGCTTTCAATTTTGCAGTTTTTATACTGAAATATGAATTAATAAGATATTTATTATTCAATTCATGTTTTTAATCTTCTAAATTGATAAACATTATTGAAATTTATTTTATATGCAGGTATTTCTCAAAACCAATGTAGACTTAAAGCCAATGTAGACTCAAAGCCAATGTAGACTCAAAACTAAAAGCAAAATGAAGCAAAAATTAGGATAATGTCTAGCAAGTATTCTATTTCTGCCACTTATTGCAATCGTGCTATTTATGAGCGCCAAAAGAAGTTAGAGTCAAAGCGATTATCAGTGAACAAAGATCAAGTCTGGTTTTAACCTACTTTAAAGCCCTAAACAAGTTTCGTCTTTTTGTTCGTTTTTCCATAAAGGGTTCAATTCATTGCTGTGGCACTAAATATGAGCCACACAGCTAACAAACAATTTTCTCAGTTATGTGCAAAGCATAAGTAATTGCATACTGCCTGAGTTCGACCATTTATGAAAGATTTCTTTTTTTGAAGATTAGCTGTCTTTGAACTTTGAGATGCCCTGAGTGTTGACGCCGCCGCTTGAATACTGAAAACATTGATTTGCATATAATTTAAAGCTCAGACTTAATGATTTAATCAGCAGTGCCTTTGAATTTTTCTTATTAGTTATTAAATAATTTTAAATCAAATACTTTGTCAATTTTTATCATAATATTTATTTATAATTTCTCAATAGCTTCAAAATGTTAACAATTGTTGTATTCAAGTAAAGTATGCAATACTCAAATCAATATATATATAAAATAACTTTTAGAATATTACGAAAATCTGATCTTTTGAGATGGGATTACTGATTAAGTGAATTTATATACAATTATATATTACAAGTCTTGGTAACAATTTTTGATTTAAAAGAAATATTCAATAGATTAATAAGTTATAAAACTAAATCTCTATTAAAGAAAACGAATTCCAATGTTTGCATGAAAATAAGTGCAACTTTGATATAAATCTCTGAATTATACTATAAATTGAAATAAATACTTAATAATAATCAAGTCTAATAGATATGGTATTTTGGATTAGTTTGCAATGAGTTAAATAAGTTATATTACACTTTAATCTATACAAAGCTATGAAACGAGATAACAAATATCCTGTCAGGATATTTATATATCCTATAAACTCAAGATTGAAATACAATATAACAGAAAGCAGTCAAATGATCCAATTGAGAGATTGCAGAGCAGTTGACAACTCTCACTAACTCTATACAGTAGTCAATTATTTATATTATAGATATAATACATTACATTACATACATTTAAGTCACAATTATCTATATCTATATAAACATTAATTATAATGAAAGGCACAAATTGGCACAAATGGAGTTAAAACAGATTTTATCTTTACATGACTTTTAATAAGTATTGCTGACAAACTCATTATTATTTGCACAACAAAAATAAGCTAATTCTTCATCAGATTCCTGTTATTTTCAAAATTTCAAATCATTATAAGTTCGTATTAAACTAATTGACACTGATTTGTGCCATTTTCTAATGCTTTGCTCTTAACATGTTTCCAATGAGACAATTTGGGTGCACATGAAATGACAGGATTGCCGAGAACCCAACGGCCAAAAAATAGGAATTGAGTGCCTGAACCAGCTTTAGTGCCACACTTTAGTGGTCGATATAGATTGAAATACTTGACAATACCGTAGTGACTAATTATGGCATCAACTGATGCACTGTTATTACTATTGTTATTGCCTATAGTTATGTATGAGTTGTCAATGGGATCCTTTAGGATCTGATGCGCTCTAACTGTCAACTCAGACCGTTCTAATTGTTTATTGTGAAAAAGTGAATGAATGGTTCCTTCAATAATGAAATCACTGGTGCAGAACAATGACAACATTTCACTTTCCTCACAAGGCCTGCACTCTTCGTAGTCATGCAGTAATTCGTTATGAGATGAGACACTTTGTAAGTCATAACTAAATTTGACGACATCTCTGTCGAGATCATTGGTTGTCGAAGGCTCTGATTCGACAAATATAGCAATTTTGCCATTAATAGAGACAAAACATCGCAAGAGATCAATATGTTTTCCGTCATCAAAAGAGTAGAGTTTATGCAATTGTTGATTGCCTTCGATATACATTCTGACGCTATTACTCGTGTTTCTGGCAATACGTATACATCCTCTAAAGTCCTTATTAGAAGTTCCATGTCTTAAGACCACACGTAGACCTCCCTTAGGATAATACCATTTGATAGTTCCATGAGAACAGCGAAGATAAACAGGCACTACCACTCTGTCTGAGTCCATTTCAAGAGAGCCGCTGCCCTCCCAATCACACAAATCACTTATTTGATGATAATATTCAGCACTGTATGTGAGCGGCACTGACGTTATCAATACATTTAATGCAAACGTCCAAAAAATCAGTGCAAACACTGTTGGGTAATAATAAGGCACTCGAAACGCAATCATAGTTTCAACTTATTATCTATTATTCAAGTACTGTATAACGTATTTAACTAATCATTAAACAAATAGTACAAAAAACTAATTGCTTTTGTAGTTATCAAAGACTGACATTTGCTTTGTCTCTGATTTACATGAATTACATGTTCAGTCCTTGGATTGCAAACAATGAATGCACAAAATCAAAAGCTTTTAGGTTAGAGTTATTCAAAACTTTTATTCTACTTCAATATGACTTTAAAGCCAGCCTTTTATGATGTTTAGAGCTTTACAGGTCTACACAGCAAAGCAATAAAGTTTAGGATCGCTTCTCGTTTATGCATAGCTTTGTAGTTATAACTCATATGTTAAAAGCTTTTCCAAAGATATTCTTTAATTGCACTCTTGGGTGAGCTCTCCTTTCAAGTCGTTTGAGTGCAGACAAGTATAAGTCTAACCAAACACATGCCCAACACTTTAGGCATCAATGAGTGAAACTTATTATACACACTTTTTTGTCTTATCTCAGGCTTTAAAATGACAAATAGTTAGCAAAACTATAAATCTATAGTAATTTACGATTATTTTTAATGCAATTTGATTTAAAAGAGTTTATAATTTGAATTTACAGTTTTGTTGCGCCGACGGGTCGTCACGATTTGCACTTGTTTTGTACGACAGTCTTATGCCTGAAGCTGTAGAGGCGCACGACTGGGCATACATATGAACCCATAAAATGCATAAAATGGTATAATAGAGTGGTTTGTGAGCGCTTCAGAGGTAGGCAGTCATCTCTTGATCATACAGTTGGCTCTCATTCTCATTCCTCTAAACAAATGCTGTGCTGGAAAGCAGACACTGAAACCAACACTACTTGTGAGCATTCAATGCTTATGATAGCGTTTGCTGTGATTTCATAGCATTCACTTATCACTACTGATCACTACTTTTCTATAACTTTTATTATTGAACTTCTTTTTTAATAAAACATTGAGACAATTAATTTATTTATCACTTCATAATTAGTTTATATTTAGTGTTAAAATATTTGACAATAACATAATTCAATAGTAAATGAGAAAAAAGCTACGAATTTGATGAATAGCTCGAGAAATACAAGTTTTATGAGAGTCAACAAAATGGCATTGAAGTAGACCTGAAGTAATGCTGATTCCAAGTTGTGCTGAAGTAGTGAAGCCCTCCTTCAGCTCTAGAGGGGGACAAACTCATAGTCGACTTGTTAGGGAACAAACATTTCCAGTTTTCTGTAGCTTTTATAGCTTCTTATATGAGGCCATTGGGCGCTCTCTCAGGACTATCACAAACATTTTGAGACGTTTGAGACTTAAATGCCTTCAGATAAACAGCTCTTATCTCTAAACTTTATAAACAATTCTTGAAAAGAATCTGCAATACTTTCAAATCAATAATTATTACTCTTTAAGCAAAACTTTTGTAAAAGTTCAATAAATTGTGATTTATTAAAATTTAAAATAAAACTATTAAATAAAAGATACTCTTTTTCATCCAACTCTTAATCGTAAAAACTAATAATTTAAAGATTTATTAAGTTTTGGAAAATTCAAACTTTTTTAGCTTAAACTAAACTAAAACTCAGTAAAACTTTTCAACAGTTTTACCAAAAAGTAATTCTCTATAGAAGTTGTTATATTCTGCCCACAGTTTTATAAAAAAACAATAATTTTAATGCAAAAGCTCCGAAAATCTTAAAAATAAAATCAAACTTATTATAATTATTAATTAATAATTAACTAAACTTAAGTAAAGTTATATTTAGTGTTTTCCAAGGCTCGAGCTTTTCAGGCTCGGTCGCGAGTCTGATCCTGATAGAATCACATGAAACAAAGCCTCTGAGCTGAGTCTTATACCCTCGAGCCTGAGCCTACCCTTTTTAAAGTTATAATTTACTCAAATTATCCCATTTTATTGATCTGAATTTTAAATGTTAGACAATGTTTATAGTTTCAAAAATGTAAGTATAGATTCAGAAGACATTAAATCTTTTAAATATATGCAAAAATTTGAACACAATTTTAAATTTTCATTAAAAATATCATAAAATAACTTCTGTGAAAATTTTAAACTTTGAAAACTCTTACAGTTTTCTTCCATATATAGTTTTCAGGCTCAGTCAGTGTGAGCCTGAGCTAAAATATGAGCCTTATCCTCACTAAAAACCATAAGCCTTAAGCCTGAAGAATCCTCTGAGCCTCGGAATGAGCCGAGACTGGTCAACACTGTCGACACTGGCTGTTTCGTATTTTAATTAATTAAAAGGGTTTCAAAAATGAAATTCACGTCATTTATGAGCGAATAAAAGCAGAGTTTTGTTTAGTGTTTATTAGACGTGAGTCTAATCTATCGTTAAATTAATTAATTTTATAATACATTTGAAGAATAACTAAATCTTAATCTCATCTCCAAAGTAACGTAAGTTTTATATCAAATAAATATTTGTTTGAATACGAGATCCGTTAGTATTGAATAGAAATGAGATTAATATATAAATGTATGCAAAACAGCAATAATGTCAGGATTGGCCACAACTCTGTACCGAACGGTCTTCAAGAGAACCTCAACGATGGCAGTGGTGATAATCGGCGTCGCATTCTTTTATGAGAGAGGGGTCGCTCTCACGTCCGACTATATCTTCGATACGATCAATAAAGGGGTGAGACTTAGGGTTGACTTACAATTGATTTCTATTATTATTGATTGCATTGAATTTTTAATTACAGAAACAGTGGAAAGACATGAAACAGTTATATGAAGCAAAATAATTGAATAATTGATTCAAATTTTATTTAATTATAGACTTAATCATAAATAAGGTGTCATTGAGTCAAATATGATATAATGATTTGATTGACATTGTGTTAGATTTACTCAAAATTAATGTAATTTTTATGTATTATTAGATTAGAAATAAAGCAATATTTAGTTAAATGAAAACTGAAATGAATTTTAATTTACATTATGGGACAAAATGCATAACAAATTCAAAACATTTCTTACTATAATTCGAAAATTTAAGTCAGAATTAGAGAAAGAGTTCTTTTAATTCTGTTTGAAAGATATGTTTACTTACAAAATGAATGAATGAAGTTATGAAACGTTTTGAATAACTTGAATTCCGTCTCAAGAATGTGTTCAATCAAATAATGAGCGAATCAATTGATGATTATATTTATTAATTCAATTCAAGAACTCAATAAAAAGCTTAATTTTAATTTAAATGCGTCTAAAATATGGTTCACTGAAGTATTTGTATTCTGTGAAATTCAATAAACATATGACATAATTTATAAATTAGTAACAAATATTCAAAATTTGATTAAAAGTAACGGTAAGATGACTACCAGGTCGGGGCTGTATTGGCCAGTCTTCTCATTCTTCTGGTATTCCTGTCCTGATCACGAATTTTCTTTTCCATTTCTGCGTCAGTTAAGGTCTCCAGAAATGGACACCACTGGTCAGCCTCTGACTGATTACGAAACGGAACGTCAACCGTAGGTAATGGCGCTTCACTTCAATTATAAATATAATTAAAATCTTAAGCTTAATAATTACGGTATTATAAAAATTTGAGATCAACTTAATTAATACCTGAATGCATAAGTTCT
>JAQGAM010001029.1:0-10421 GCA_034697665.1 Nanhermannia comitalis
CTCTTATTCCATCTGAATCTGTTAATCTTATGAATACAAAGGAATTTTTTTCACTTTAAAATACAATGTAATTTTGTATACATTATGATTTTTTTAATATTAGAAAACAAGATTTTGACAAATATCCCACGAGTTTAATCTTTATTACTCCTTCTTCAGTGAGATGAACTATAGTTTTAAATTGCACTCAAATATTAGGATTAAAGCTGAAAATATTCTGATTAAAGCTGAAATATTCCATTTTGCTTAAGCTATGAGAAAATTAAATTTGAAAGAATACCAGTATTAAGAGACTTGTACAGGTGCTCCTTCTGACTAAATTGTAAAACTCAATTATTTTGAAACTCATGTTCCCATCAATCAAACAAGAGAACAAAAATATTAAAGAATAAATTAACTGTGAAAGTAGAGTTAATACTAAGTCCTATGGATTTGTTGAAGTTATCATTTGTCAGCATTTGTTAATTAAAATTATCCAAAATTAGTGAATTTCTTAAATAAATAAATTTCTAATAAAGTCTCGAATGAATTAATATATGTTTACGACAGAATCGTCATTAATATCAATGGTATTATTATAGTATGGTATAGGGTATGGAGTGCTGTAAAATTCTAATCAACTTACAAACCAGTATAACATTATAAGCTATTGAGAAAATCATAAACAAGAGCTAATGATTTAACCTTAAGTGTTATACAACAAGTGCCTACACTTTAGAGAGTTTAGATCTATTTAAATATAATAAAATTCAAAATAGTTTTGCCGATTATTTTCAATTGGATTTTATAACGTTTATTAAGAGCCAAATGAGATAACTTTTGAAGTGTCAACTCATCTAAGCTCAAAACTTTAAGATAAATCTTTAACTTATGGACTCATAAGAATATATAAAATGTTTTTTGAGATAAAAACATTATTTAAAATTTTATAAATCCTATCCTTTGATGATTTTAAGAATATTTTGATTCTAGTTGAAGAAAAATATAAATATCTAAATATATAAAATATATATCTTTGCTATTCAAATATAAAAACTATTAAATATACCGGTAATCAGGATATTACGGATGGCTTAAGCAAAACCAACTCTATCCAGAAATGGTTAGTCATTATATTCCTTAAATTATATTTTCTGATTATTACCTTAACGACTAGGAAACCGTAACTTATATACTTTTGAATGCGTTATATTCTATTTATGGGTCTCTTATAATTTTACTTTTTCAAAACATTGAATATTATATCTTTTGAAAATTTCATTGTAAAGTGTTTTCATAAATATAAGTTATGGCCTCATATAATAGCATTTCATTCATTTTCTTAGGAATTGTAGAATATATTTCTTCCCAAAGCCATTACAGAAAAAATTGTAATAAGTTTTGCATAGAATAATAGATGTTAAGAAAAGCACCAAAATTTTTATTGATATATGAGAGCATCTGTTTGTGTCAAAATTCTAACACTTTCTGTTCAAACAAATGCAACCAACTATTATGTTGTTGTTGAGAGAGTTGCTATTTTCATAAATAAATGCTTTAAATATTTAAGAAACAGATACTATATTTTTAAGTCTCAACACAGAAACAAGTTATAAAAATTTAAATTTTTCAGCATTACATTCGGTAATAAACACTTAGAATTAAAAATTGATGCAAATTTTTTTTTTCAAAAATAAAGTAACAATACATAAATAAAATTTGTTTTGAGTGGTGTTTTATGTCTAACTTCAGGTATAAGAGAGAACTATAATAACAAGAGATTTTATTTCCTGATAACCTGGATTTTTTATAAAATAAAAAAATCAGAAAAATGATATTTAAAGCATCATTATGTTCCTCAGGTTTGGTATTTTCATTATACTGAATACCGCTGAATATAACCTGTATTAGTGATGGAAAATGGGAATGAAGAAAATGCGTGGGATTGGAAATGAAATCTCAAAAATTAATGTGAATAGGATTATAATAAATTCTTGAGTGAGAATGCTGAGTGAGTCTGGGATTCCTATCATTTGCCTATATTTATACTATAGAGGAGAGTTATGTTCAGTTGAATTAAAATTTTTAAGTCTGAATTGTGAAACTTGCTGTATATGTGGAAAATTTGATAGACTTTGTATTGAAAAGCTCTTGAGGCAAAAATGAAAAATAGCACTCTTCTCAACACAAAATGGCTTGACTTTGCTGCCAGAACTCACGTATTGGTCTGAAATTAGAAACTTTGTGAAAAATTTTGCAATTAATTTTCAGAAAATGTGAAAACATTTCATTTATTCCAACCCTACACAAAAAGTAGTTAGATCTTTCAGAAAGTTCAATTCTACAGAGTATTATAGCAAATGCAACGTAATAGAAATAAAATAAAAAGATACTATATTTTTAAAACAATCGTTCCAGCTAAAATTTATAGATTTTGTTGCTCAAAACTTTCTTGAAAATTCACATTAAAAATGAAAAATAATATTTTAAATTAATTATTCCCACGAAAATAAAGTTAGTTCCAGGAAATCCTATTTTGCTACCCAATCCTTCCCGTTTTCAAGTATTGGAGCAACTGTCGGAAATGGAGTATTCATTAGCATAGATATGAACCACTGTATATCTATTCAGTATTATCACAAATATTGTGCAATTTCTTTCTCTACTATGTTGTGATATTTGTTCCATTTGTTTCTTATTGATCTAACGTATAATTTATTGATTTTATATAGTATAACATCAAGTTTTAATAAGCGTTACAACAATATACAGGTATAGTATATACATATTTTTCACTCACGTGTCGGAGGAGTTGTTTTCACTTTTCTCTAACAAATCAATTCGAAAGTTGTCATAAACTTATTGATGGAAAACCATTTTATTGTATGTTAAATCATATTATTTATTACTCAGAAAAAGCATTTAATATCACTTTAAAAATTAATTTTATAATATAAGAAGAAATCTTAAGTCAAATTTTTGTTACAAAAAAAAAAGTTTAACGCTTTTTTTGTAAAATTTATTCTGCTTTCAAGGTTTTAATTAGTGCTGTATTTCAATTTGATTGCGAAAAATCTCATTTATTTTATTAGTTAAAGACATGGGTTTGCTGTTAAAGTTGTGTTTAAACTGAATACCTTTTACAGTCTTTTACTTTTATTGAAATTTAATGTATCCGTAGAAACAATTATAGATTTTGGTGTGTTTGCAAAAAAGCATATCAATTAACTTTATATGTACTGTATCAAAGAATTAGTCATCCATTGAAAAAATTTCGGATTTCCTTTCATCAAATACTCGACTTTTTTCTATTGAATATATTTTTTGTTGACGATTACAAACTTGTATATTGAAGTGAGAGAAAGGCAGAAATTAAGTCATTATTGAATGTGAGCGTTGATAAGTCAGAAGGAATTGAAAAGTATTTACAGAATATCATCGGGTGATTATTTGAAGACAAGAATAGCTTCTAATTTGACAGAATTGGTTGAGGATAAGTAGATATAATTGAATACCATAACCACAACCCTTATTCAGACAGACATCTCTTTAAAGGTTTAAACATATAATTTATTATTAGATTAACTATATTTCTATTATACTTATCAAGTCTTGAAACAACATTTTAGTGAACAGCTACTGAAAATGTATGTTTTCAATGCTTTCGTTAGAGGTTTTTATAAATTCAAAAACATTGAAACAATCCTTTTAAAGCGATTTCAAGGATTTTCTCTAACTTACTGGTATTAAACTTTAATATTCTAAACACTTAAATAAATCTTTACTGATCTTTACATTGTACTGATTTTAAAATAAATATTTTAGATATATTTTGTTGCTATTTCTTTATAAAATTTCAATAAAATGTTGTTTCATTTTATGATAAAATCAATATATTTTTGGTTTTTTTCTTAATCGATTGCTGGGAAACAAATAGTAAAATAAATCTTTTTTGGCTGTTATTGATATCTCTGATAAAGAAACCTTTTTCCTTCTTAAAGGATGAAAAATCGTTGGAAAAGTTTAGATCTTCCATAAAAATTAATAATAAAATCAGTTACAGATTTTATAAAACTTGATTCAAAGCCAAGAGCAGTAAAAATGACATCTCCTTGGGTTATATGATGTGAAAAACTTGGACTCAATTTTCCAAAACAATAGTTCGTAAAACTAGAATCAAATATAATAAAAAGTTTTATCGCCTCAAAAGTTTTGCCATAACGAGTAGACAGACATAAAAAGTTGATTTTTGCTATAAAAATATTTAGTAATTTCTTTGTAAATATTTCTAACGTATAATATACTGATTGTCTTAATATTGACAATTGGGACATCTTATTTAGAAGTCGTGCCATAAGTTATCTATCTTTCGATATAATAATTCTTTCTTTATATTTGATTCTTTGTTTGGTGAAAGTTTAGATCATAAACAATCTCATGAGGTTTGAACGGTTTTTTTGCTGCTATCGCACGGCAATAGCTTCCTTTATATGGCTATAAAATGTTCGATAAGATAGCAAAAAGAAAACAAGTTTATGAAGTATGAGCTCAAATGAGCTGCTTTTCCGTTCGCTCTTCCGAATATTTTTTCTGTTTAGAACACATTTTCTAAACTTTTTTTTAGTAACAGTTATTATTCTGTCTGAAAGCGCTAGAATTTAACTATTATTCTATAAAATTGATATTCATCTGTTTAATAATCATTTAATTATAACAATACATTTAATAAATATAAGGATTGTCAGTATTTTGTATCCAATATTTTCTACTTAGAAAATGCCTGAATTTATTCAAATTTATGATAAAATATATTCAAAAGCTGTCAGATATGGCTTTAAAATTCAGTCTATTTGACATATTTTAAATATCAATACAATAAATGCATATCTCATACACATTTGAAATTCAAATTTAGAGCTTTTATAGCATTTTGAATTTATTTGATTATTTTTTATAAGCTTTGAAAATGAGTCAATGTATTATGGTATAGAAAAACAGACCTAAATGCACTCCTCAATGCAGTGATGGACAATACTAGGAGAAAATGAGCGCTAAGTTTATGCTGTGAAAGCATTTGCTTTAAACAATTAAATTATTTTCAAAGCTATTATTCAAAGAATACTCGACTGTCTTTTCAAAACCAGACGATGTCTTAACTAAGCGATTATATGCGGTGATAATGTGTGTTTCGTGCAAAAGAATGTAATTTTGCTTAAATAAAACTTTTTAATCATAAATAGCATTTTATAACTAATTGGTGTTTGCTATTAAGCAAACGCTCGAGCGTTGCCCATCACTGCACATAAGACATGAAAAATATGACTTTACCTCAAAGTGTGTGAAGATTGGAGTTAATACCATAAGTTATACATTACAGAGAAGGAAAAAGTTGGAGAGAAGGCTTTGAAATATAGTGCTATAGAAAAGAGAATAAGAGAGGCAGAGAAAAAAATAACTTGAAGTGAAGAATCATTATATCGGTATTATATAAGTGAACACATAAATAGTAGCACTCTATAACTGTACGCTAGCTTTACGGTTATCTCAATCACATTATATATTGTGCGGACACGAATGGATGGAGAACTCAAGTACACTTGAGGCTAACGATCTACAAAAATTAAATTGACTTCAGGCTATCCAAAAAATATTTTTTTCTACTGTTAACTATTGATCATGGAATGTGTGGAACTTTTTCTCTCATTACTAAAAAGCGCTTCAAATCCTACCAATGCTTCAAAGTTTTTAGTTGGCCATCAAAATAAATATTTATACTCATTTATCTTCATTTTTTCTATCAGTATCCAATTTACTTTTTGCAGACTCTTTCTTCTCTGTATGAAAGCTTAAATACCCAAAGGATATACTGGATATGTATTCATTAGGTTTTATATTTGTTGTAATACTGATTCTTGTATTTTAAACAAATTTTGAGAATTGTTAAATCAAATTTAGAATAATTGAAAGTGTTTTCATAATACTGTTGTACTGTATACTTTAAACAAAGCTCATCATTGTATTTGTCCTGACTTCTCATTAAACTAATCAAATTATTATTCATTTTTAAAGCGAATTTTCATATAAATAGTCTATGCTTTTAATTCTCTCTTAAAAGGAAAGGAGAATTATTTGAATAAATTAGTTTAGAAGAGAATCAAATAATTAGATAATTACCAAATAAATAACCGAATAGTGTTGTGATCTACTGTAATGATATGATAGTAGCTTTATCTGTAAAGAATTATCATGTAATCCAAAGTTTTATAGAAACCATTTGTGATACTTAAGGATGAAACTGATATCTTAAAAGAAGAAAGTATTCAGTACTGTTTCGGTTATCTTTTGTTGCATACAAAAAATCTTTAGAGTTACAAATTGAAGAATAAATTGGTAGAATTCGATGCTTCGAATAAGATTTGATTACTATCAAAAAACGATAGAACTAATGAAGTTTTTGTAGAATCAAAATAAAATCCATTTCGGTTTAGAATTTCAAATTAGAAAAAGGAGTTTTTTGAAAAATGCTATATTTCTATACTTTGATAGAAATGTTGAGATTCTAGCATTTATTTATAGATAGAATAAAACTTCAAGGAGATGTTAGTAATTATTTAAATGGATTCTTTAAGAGAATGAATTGCTGTAAACCAAGGTTTTGGTAGGAGTAGTGTTCCACGCATTATAATTGAACCTCTGCCATATATTTGTAGTTATCAGTTATTATCTTATATCGTCATTATTCTCAAATGTATTGCATGTATGATTATTGAAGTGGAACTGCTAACGTGCACTGTTTTGCAAAAAATATTGTGTCAGCATTACTATAAGGAAAGAAGCATTCGAACTAATATTAATAGATATTTCCATTATATCAAAACATATTAGAAGGAGTGTCACTATTTTTGTTTACTAAAACAGCACAAAAATAAACGTATATTTTTAGGCAAATTTAAAATTCAAAGATAGCATACATAACAATCATTTTGATTGTACTTTTTTATGTGTCGATTAGTTTTATTCGTTGCTTTTGCCTAAAAGTTGTCCAATTTGTTGATTATTATTAGTCATACAATCGGAAAACTTACAGAAGGTGTCATTTACTGATCTGGACAATTCAGGCTAAATAAAGAAGGTTGACAGCCCTATTTATGATGCAAGATCTTCAAACTTGATACAAGTTTTATTACAAATAATTTAGATTTGTTTGCATTTTAAAATTCTAATCGGATTCAGTGTAATGTTTTGTTTAAGTAGAGATTTTCTCTTCAAATAAAATGATCGAAAATTTCAATTTTTGAAACGAACCAAAGCTTTAGCAAAATTTTACTCATCACTAAGTTTACTGATCCAATATTTGTTATCACAGAAATAATATTTTTGCAAAATTTTAAATTATTAGCGCAGATACTATACTGTATATCGAAACTATATAAATATCTTGCATGAAAATTGCAAAATAGAAAACATTTTGAGTAACAGTTCTTTTTACAACAGTTTCATATTAATGTAAACACGCGTTAAATACGTTAACAAAATGTTAATCAGGGTTTACCCGAATATATGTCGAGTATTCAAAATAATTTTGTTGTAATTAATTTATTTTTGAGCAAATATTAGTATATCACTGAAAAATATTTATGCAAGCAATTGTTTAGACTGAAAATTAAGGGTGTGACAGAAATGGCATTGTCTTACATACATTACTAGTAGGCATGCAATGAAAATAAGTCAGTTTAACACTAGTATAACATACCAGTAGGCAGGAAAATATCAGAAAGTATGTCATCTGATTCAATCTGATCTACTGTTTACTTAAAGCTCGTAAACAGAATTAAATACCAAAGAATTATTGTATTAAATGAAAATAAAAATTTTGTAAATTATATCTAATAAGCTTATAAAACATTATGAGACAAATAATTGAAGCCAATGAGAATTTATGATCAAATTCAAAGAAAATTTTATGTGGGTTAATATTATTTGAGGCTCACTAAAAAAGTTAGGAAGAGTTAATACAATTTATATGTCCAATGCCATAGTTATACAAAATTCATAAGAAATTTTCTTTCACTATCCACCCTCAAAGATAAAGTGTTTGAAAAAGTTCTGTGAAGATACCGACAATTTTATTCTAACACGAATTGTCATTAGAGTGATATGAAATATAGATTATGAAATGCTATATTCTTAACAAATCCTTTTACTTTTTGCATTTTCTTAGTGAAACTTTTCTTTTCATGTAAAAAAACACTTTTTTCAACCTTTTGATAAATTATTTGGCACTAAAACATTTGCGAAATCTTTGCAAAAAAAGTAATAGAATGGCATCAAACAAGTGAAAATAAAAATTCAAATCAAGATTTTACTGACATAAGAACTTTTTTGGATTTTTCCATTCAAAATGTAATGATATGTCACTTGCATAAAATTTTAAATGGAGTGAAAAGTTTAAAATTCAAATATTATATAAAGAAAATCGTAAGAACATTTTTATACTATAATAGAAAGGCGTACTGTGAGTAGTGTATATTAAAAGTTAAGCTTGGAATTTTCTTGCATTATCATTTATTATTCTTCGAACATAAAAAATAATCAAAAATCTTAACATGATTAATATACGTTATAAATTAACTGATTTCTTGACACTTTGTTGATTAGTCAAGAAAAATGGCAAATATTTTCTTATAATTTTTGAGATTTACTTCTATTCAGGCCTTTTTGAATCTAATGTTAATGTTAATAACTTATGTTAATATTTTAAAATATAAACACAAAATCTAATAAAACTTAGAATCGATAAATTTCTCAAAATGTACTAAACTTCTAAACTAGTATTCAAATACGATCTGACATTAAGTTTTTGATTTTTATAGAAAACAACTAATATTTTTGCAGTGATATGAAAGAACTTAATACTAGTATAAAATGAAATGTTTTTTTCAAAGTATCACTCATGCAGTCCTGCACTACTCCTTGTAATAATGTATGTACAGTACTGCAGTCTTTACAAGAATAAAAAATTCTTGTTTGACATATTTTGTCACTCTGTATAAACTCCTTAAGAATATTGTGATTTTTTCAATTTTGAAGAACATGTCAATATTGAAAATGTTGTGCAAAAGTGTTACCGTTCAATAAATTTCTTGAAAACATTCAATTCTGTTGAGCTCAAAGCTTTGATTCCACTGAACCGAAAGCAACACTTTTGTAGGTCTAATAACTTTATGATTTTTATCATTCAATATTTTATATCACTTTTATCTTTGAATCTATTGATGTGGCCTAAGTTTGGCGCCACTACACTATAAAGGATTTTCTCTAATGTTTTTCAATGGATTTATTCAATTGACTTCAGTCACTGTACGACCAGAAGAGGGTCGGGACTCAAATTGTGCACTTGAAAAATGTTTTCGCATTGATTTTCTTCTTTTAAGTTATAGTTTTTTTTGTTGACCTCATTGGAAAATATTTATTTAAAAAATAGAGTTTCTAAAAAAAGCACTCTTTCAGAAAACATTAGTTGAGATATAATTTTGAAATACGCTTGGTATGTATTTTTATACAGTAATTATATAGAATGCATAATTAGTATAAAGGTTGAATAGTTTTATCAAGTGTATCTTTTAAATAGCATTGATTTAAGATTTGGTGGACTTTTAAGTGACGAGATTACACAGTGATATATTGTTCAGTCAATACACTGGCGAAATCAACTAAAACCTATCAAAATATTTTTAGGACATGTTTAAGTGCGAGAAAAATCAATTCTTTTTTCAAATAATCATCTGAGAAGAAACTTAACAAAATGACTATTTGTTTGTAAATGGTGTGCAAAAATTTGTAACTTGATTACAATGCTTTTTATAGAGCTTTTTGTGTATTTAAAGCTATTTTTCACAATAATTTAAAGTATTTTCAATAATATTTTATAGCTATTACACGTTCGCCACAAACTAACAATCAATGAAATAGAAGTGTATAGCAATTTGAGTTAAGCTTACAATTTCACTATAATAGGATTTGTTTGACAAACAAAAGAGTAATTATAGTGTTAATGATTAGTTCCATTTCAAACAGGCATTCATGACCAACAATAGGTTTGTTGCGATCGAACTTTCAATCCCGTACTTTTTCATCAAAACATTTTGTAAAACATTTTGTAAAACATTTTTAACTGAAAAACTATTTGTACTCTAACTATCTATTTATTTTGTATGAAATGGCAGTTCAACGTTATTAAATAGATAATATTGTAGTTTAATACCGAAAGGTATTTATAATAACAAAATATTATATACAATCCTGTAGTTGTATTATAGCCTCTAAAGAAAGCCTGCATTTGAGTGGATGTCTATTCCTCTATACAAGATTGCGAAACCTTATTATAGAGTGAAATAATTTACAATTATATATTAATGTTGTTTTGTGCTCTACTTATAGCC
>JAQGAM010001030.1:0-10414 GCA_034697665.1 Nanhermannia comitalis
ATTTATTTTGTTTAATAGAAATAAAATAAGTTTTTTGATTTTTATTAAGCGTTGCAATAATTATGAACAGCGGTGTAAATAATTTTATAAATTTTCTGTAAAATTTATTTCTATTCATATTATGAAAGTTGTACACAAAATTTGTTTTCATCCGAAGTATAAATTGTGATAATTTTTGGCATAAAAAGTTCTAACGTATGAACAATTTCGTTGATTCAATTCAAACGTTTATTTTGTTATCAAATTCTAATAAAAGGTTTAAAAACTTTTTCCCGCGTTTTCTAAAGTCTAATAAACTTTTGAGATATTGTCTCAACAAATAATTTAGTTCAACGTTTCAAAGAAAATAAGTTTATTTAGCAATTTATTAAATTATATAAACTTTAATAATAAGTTTCTAAAAAACTTTGAAAAATGCATGAACTGAAGTGACAATCACTCCATCCTATGATTTAACGACAAAATAGACTAAAAAATAGCACACTATTGATGACACACTTTGTTTACATACAAAATCTGTTTTCCCTTAAAAGTCTATTTTTTAATACAAATCAAATCAAAACATATATTAAATCAAAAACCGATGTCTCAGTCAAACGCTTCCAATAGTAAAGATGAGAGCCAAGAAGTGGACAATGATTTGAGTGGAGAACTGGAAGGGATGACAAGTGAGGACAGGAGGAAGCGGTTGTTTGGCAAAGAGTTGCGGTGTATGATGTATGGCTTCGGTGACGACCAGAACCCTTTCACCGAATCGGTCGATATGTTGGAAGATCTGGTGATTCAGTTCATTCACGACATCTCTAACAGGGCTCACGAAGTGGGCAGAAATGGCAAAATCAGTGTCGAAGACGTCATACATATCGTCAAAAGAGATCATCGAAAGTACGCCAGAGTTAGAGATCTGTTGTCAATGAACGAAGAGCTCAAGAAAGCGAGAAAAGCATTCGATGAAATCAAATACGTTTCTAGTGCTTAACATTCTCTGATTCAGTGAATCATAAGCTCAATACTTAGACATAACTCAGATATTAATTAATTTATATTTATATATAATTATTTTGAGTGTTAATTGTGTTTTAAGATTAACTCGTTTTCAATCGATTTCATAAATAATATTTAAATTGAGATAATTGTGATAAATCATAATTTCCTAATATTCTGATTAAAATTATTTTATACAAAGCTATTAAACGGTGGATCTGTTGCCGGATTGTTATCCAGTGCACCACTTTTAGCATCTGTTAAATGTTTGGCGTAAAGCATATATTTGATACACATTTAACTTTTTAAACTTACATTTAGTTTAATCTTAGGCAACATTTTTGTCTTCTTTTATCTATTTTCTCGTTTCAATGGTTTCAATAATGGTCTGCAGTTTATGAAAGTTAAGTCAGTCTTTATCTGTTTTTAGAAATACTCGCAATAAATGTAATACAAAAAAGAGTTTAATTATAGATTTTAGATATATTGTTAAATATGAAAAAGTTATTTTGAAACTTTAATTTTATTTAATAATTCATTTAAAATGGAGTACATTTGTGCCGACAAATATGCGTTTTTTCATTTAAATTGATTACAAGAGTAAAACTTTTAAAAACTAGATTAAAATGCATTTATTAAACTTTGTATTCAATATAAAGAACACGAACTCACGGACATTATAATGAGAACTTCTAACTTATTATGCAAAGAGATTATTAATTTCAGCGAAATATCATTTTTATATTTTTCAAAAATAACAAATTAAGTGATCGCACATTAATTACTTTAAACGACATACAAATAATTTATAAGTGCGAACCATAACTTGTTTATAAAGAGTATATTTGTTCTCAATACTGATTATAGCAATGTATTAAAAGTAATCATTTGGCAACTTTTATGCATACATTTTAATATTTAAATAGTTTTAATTAAAATTCAATACTGTCTTCAAGTTATATAAATACTGTTACTTCAATCTTAGTTTTTTCAGTCTATATTATATATTGTTTCCAACAATTTAAGCAAAAGTGCGAACAATATGCTTAGCTGCAAATGAAACGCTTCGAACGAAAGCGAACGAATAATTTAATTTAATTTAATTTTAAATATTGTATGTTAGGCATAAGTTCAGCCATTAATTAAATACTGATTCTCAAGGATTACACTTTTGCATAAACATCGCAAACAAGTAAAGAGTTCTAATCAATACATTTTGAAAATACCTGTATATATAAAATTGACGGATAAAAGCTATCTCTAGTGAACCTTCAAAATAATGATAAATTAAAATCAATAATAATTGTCTTATCAATAAATTGAAATTAAATGAATATAATAAATGGGCTGAATATAGTATATTATAATGTGAATGAGTTATGAGTTATGTTAAATACTGTTAAGTTAAGTTAAATACTGTAAAAACAATAAATTCTTAGTTTAAGTGAAAAACTTATTAGAAAACTAACACTTAATTCTCACACTAAATGCTGAACCAAATGATCAAAAATAGTCAACCAATTTGAAAAAAATATATTAATATAAGTTAAAAATAAAGCTCTTTAGAATTGAGACCAAAGACCAGTGGAATGAAATAATTCCTCACATAACCGATGTATTCGTTATTATTATATAAATTGAAAAATAGCTTAATATCAGAGACTTAGAAGCCTTTGATATATCCGTAAGACTCCAAACTGGACATAAGAATATAGAAAAGCCAAAGAAAAATAAAGAGCAGAGTCGTCGGCAACTTATAAATCATAGGACCGCCCAGTTCTCCACCAACGGCAGGAGTTCTTCTCAATAATAGTACAGCCGCACAAACAAATGCTGTGATGCAGAAAATGGTGACCGAAAAGCTGAGACTTCCCGGATCTACTCTGAAGCCGCCTTCTGTGCCTTTGAAAGCATGATATACAGCAGCCATAGTCCAGGCAATGCCTATACCAAGAAATACGTTAACGGCATTACTTCCGGTCACATTACCGATAGAGGAATCCGCGTATTTATCATTGAGAGCCGCGATCTTACTCGCAAAAGTGTCCGGCACTGAAGTACCCAAAGCTACCAAAGATATAGCTGTCACCTGATCTTTCAGATGAACAGTACACCCAAAATGTGAGGCCACGTCATTGATTAGTGCCGTCAAAATACCGATAACGATGATCGAGACTACAAAACAGGCCCAACCGTTATAAATATTTGGCGGTGGAACGAATGCGAATAATACTTTCCAGAATAGCGTCAAATAGTGAATAATATAAGCAAGAATTGACTTCTTCTCCACCACCTGCACATTAACATCAGCGTCCACTTCTTCGTCAGGAGCAGAACCCAGTTTAGGGACTGTCACCGCTTCGATGAACTGTCCCTCCCATGAAGAGGAACTGATGGCTGAAATAGTTCTCGATTTTCTCATCAATTTATCAACAGTTGCCTTAAAATCTGTGCTCTCGCGAATACGAATCATGCATTTTGTGAGTTCTCCAAGACGTGGCTCTCCCTTATCATCGTCATTATCAGTGCTCTTATGGTAATCGATACGATTGGGTTCTCCCAGTTCTACATAGAATATGGCGTTCTTTTCATAGTTGTCTTTATTAAGAATAGTCAAAGGAATTTCTTTATGCGATTCGTTATCATTGAAGATAATTTTTGAGTTGGACATAACAAAGTCCTGTCCATCTTTAGCAGTTCCGGGAATTGTTTTATAAGGCAGTGAGACTTGACCTCTGGCTCCACAAAATCGAGTTACTCTCAAGTGATAAATCCCAACAGATTCTGGCACTTGAACCACATTATTACTGAACGAAAAGACTCCGCTGTGATCGTCATCAAGAATTGTCACTTTGGCTTCAGGTTCAATAATCTTAATATCTGGTCGTTTATCGTCATCAGAACCGGAGAAATAGCGGGCATTAGAGAGTCGGACATAAAAATATTCGTCTTCTTCGAAAACCTCATCATTAATGACTTCAATACTGATTTGTTTGTGTGACTCTCCGGGTCCGAAAGATATCATTCCTTTCACTGGTTTATAATCAGAACCAGCCTTTGCAGTGCCGTCTTCTGTATTATAGTCGACAACAATAGTGGAATTGTGATCACCCGAACGGCTAACAGTTGATGTGAAAGTTCCCACATTTTCTAATACTGTATATTCTGTTGGGTTGAAGAAAATCTTAACACTTTCTTCTTTCTCATCTTCATTGTCGTCTTCAAAATCATTGAGTGATTTAATGAAGTGGTCCTTTACTTTTTCGGTGACATTTCCGAGTATTTTTCGCGCCGCTTGTATTCTATAATAAGCTTTACTTTTAGGTTGAAGTTTTACTAATTGAGTTCGCGCTAATTTTTCCAATTCTTCATTAGAAGCGCCCGGATTTCGGGTCTTCACGTCGCGTAATATCTCAATAACTTCTTCTCTCTGTTCTTCAATCTGTCGAACATCTTCCTCACTCGCGTCGATGAACTATCATTTAAAATAATTTTAATATTAATAATATATTGAGATAATGCTAACAAGGCTTAGAAGTACTGCGAAAGTTAATCAAAAGTAATAGTAAATACTTGAGATTAAGGCTTACCTTAAGATTTCCTTTCATGTCGACGTCGTTTACTTTAAGTTTGACTCCATTGGCGTCAACAGAAGTTAACTCCAGATTCTCGTCATAATTACTTTCTGCACCGCCGTAAACAACTTTGCGACCGCTTTTCATTCTGTACTTCTTATCGAGATATTTATAAATAAGGAGCCGTTTGTCTGCAATATACGCCACAAGAACTGTCAGCGGAAAGAAAGCAAAAGTAAGTAATCCCTCCCAGACGTCAATAACTCCTGGTGTGGACCAAATCAGGATAAAAAGCATCCAAACGTAGGCGAACACAGAGAAAGCCATAGTTATGCAAAAGACTCTCAAGTGTTTGATTTTCTTGACTGTGCCGTTGGGCACAACCCATACACAAATGGCTATAATCACAAACATGTTAAAAGCGGCAGAACCGACAATAGTTCCCGGCCCTAACTCTCCCGCCTCGAAGTTTTGCGCATAAATCTCAATAATTGAGAGCAATATTTCCGGCGCTGAAGAACCCAATGCCATAAGCGTTAAGTTAGAGACAGTTTCGTTCCAAATACGCACTGATATTATCTCTTTCTCTCCATTAGGTTTACGAACAATGACATCCTGTTCTTGAGATGTGATTTGTTCTATCGCTAACATAAACCGATCGGCAATAATGGCGACGCCGACGAAGATATAGATGAGAGCGAAGAAGTAAACCAATCCATGAAATATAATGATACCGGTGTTGCCGTCATTTTCCCAAAAGGGTAGGATTAGTCCGTCTTTGCACTTATGAACAACAGACAGGTCGTCATCTAATGAAGAGTAGCTTAAAATTGAGGAATAGTTTTCGCTGTTATTACTCTTCGTCAAAAAACTTGGACTCGACTTGACATCACTGAAAGCGATTCGGATAGAGCTTATTGTATTGTTTATTACGCTTTCAGTCGAAGAATAGTTTGAGGTCTCCATTCGTTTCAATTAAATATTATATTATTTTCAATTAATAAACATATAAATAACTCAAATGTGAATCTATTTGAAAACTACGCCCTTTTATGCAATACTAATCAATATTAAAATAAGTCTTCATTTCATTAAAGTTTTTCTTTACATTAATTCTAAAATACGGTAAAATTAATAAATTGTATTAAAAATAATGATTTATATTTATAAGACTATTATCGATTCACATGTTATGAACGGAAATATCGTTTAATTCATTTATTGTATTAAGAAATAAGAAATAATTCGTTTTTATCGCTATTTCTCACGTAATAATCAAATACTAAATAGCGATGCGATAACAGCGTTAATAAAATGTCAAATCAAATAAAACTTGTATTTCATAGCATCTAAAGAGACACAGCTTTCGTCAGGCTTTCCAACAGCACGTGCTTTAGATTCATATAATATACAAGTTTTGCATTCACTTCACTCTGACTTCACTATAGTCTTATTGAACACTTTGAACAGTAAATTACGTTTCACTGAGAATTAGATGAATTGAATTTGGTATACAATAAGAATTTGATGGCATGAAAAATACTTTGTAAGCAATGATGTGATGAGCAGATATAAAAAATGACGCACTGGTGCCCTGTAAATGAATATATTAACACTCATTAAAGATAATGCTTTCGTTAATTACAGTTTATCTGCAGTTTATGTGCGAATGTATATGAAGTGCACCTGTTTTTAAAGTGATATAAATAACAGTATATTGATTGTGAAAGAAAACACTTTTATAAACAATTATCTGCTACACAAACAAATAAAATCATTATAGAAGTAGTGATTACTACAAAAATAAACTTAAAAACCGTGACATAGTTCTAAGGAAACAAAAAACGAAAATTTTTATACAAAAGGAAAGTTTTTTTACACAGTTTAGAGTGAGTTTGAAGTGAGTTATGCAAGTTTTATGACTACACCTGTTGTGGGCATTCAATAGCACAGAATGACCGAGAAATTAGACAATTATAATACTCATAGAGTTAAGTCATGAACCGGTTTTTAGGTGAAAAAGGAAATTATCTCAGCACATAAAGAACAATAAAGTAATACCAGTATTTCAACAATGATTCCGGTCGGAGTGTTTTGCATTTTTGTGTGGGTTTATCTCACGGTTAGTCAACACAATTGCCATTTAGGCTGTAAAATATCAAAATTTTTTGATCGAATATAAGTTTATTTTTTTATCAGATTATTTTAAGTTCAAGTTAAGCCACTTTAACGCATAGGCTGTCGGATAATATTCTCAAAATATATTATATTTACTTTATCTTTAAGAAAATCGGGGAATGAGTACGTCGGTAATGAACTTTAGAATAATTTTTTATCAGTTTAGCTGCTTTTGAATCAATATTTGTAAAGGTTCTCGTTTACTAATATCTCGTTCTCGTATAGTTAGACAGAAATCAGTGCAGAAATTCATTGGATTTTAAGTAAAAGTATGAATTCACTAAAGATCTTATTTAATTTTAAAATTTTCTCAGAGACCTATCAGTTACTTGTTTTGATCTTTCGCAATAATCTGTTTTTAATTATAACCTTCATTTCAAACTCAATAGCATTTCAAACTCTCAATAAAAGCTTTCTTTGGGAATAAGAATTTTAAATTAGAAGTTTTTTTAATCGTATAATTTATTAAATAATTACTATGAAATTCATTGCAATCTTATCAAGAGTTGCCAAACAAGAGTTCAATTCTATTGAATTTCTAAAGTTTTAATTAAAATTCAATCATTTGATAAACTTAAAAATAACCAAAGAAAATATTAGCCTATATTAAGAAAATTAAAATATAATTTTTATTTTTTGCAATTCATTTCATTCCATTTAATTTTTTTTTTTATAATAAAATAGTATTTTTGATGGCTTTTGAGTAAATGAACGTTTAGATTAAAGAGAAGTTGGTTTGTTTTTGAATCAATAAATTATTATGAATAAGAGTGTTTCTCATTTAATGACATCATGACATGCATGCATACAAATACATGTATTATTAATAACCATTTAAATCATTAAGATTTGTGATTCTATATATGTTACGCAGACTTAAATACATTCTTATAATAATAAATTGGCATAAGTTGAATGTCATTCTCATTTGCAGAAAATTTAATACATTATTTGCAGATAAGATTCAATATTTAGACCGTTTAGGTATTTGAGTTTACTTTTGATAATAACTTATCTATAAATGAAAGTACTTATTCTTTAGATACTTTATTGTAACTTTGAGGACTTTCAGGACAATCAACTTAAACTGATAAACAGCTTATATATTAATACAAATATTCAATTATAAACTCGTGTGAATTCTTTTTTGCCCGTATGAGTGATTTGCACACAATAATGCACTGTATGTGCCATACATTGACTTGAGTTTATTTAAGTTGAGTTTATAATTAGATGACATATTCCCAGAACAGGGCGACACAATTTCCAACACAACTTTTAATTTAATTCAATTAGCACTTTGATTATTATTAAATTGAAGCTTAAAACCATGTTTTAGTGACTTAACTCATATAAACCGATATAAACTAATTCTTTATAACAAACCAATTTGGGGATTATGACCACAGACAATAATGAAAAATACTTCTCATTCAAGAGAATACACTGTATGGCTTTACATTGTTTTAGATCAGACCTAATTTACTTTAAAAGCTTGTGTCTAATATGTTAATACAGTTAATACTATTGTTTTTTTAAAAAATGTTCAGCTAAGATAATAGATTATATAATGTATTCTATTCTGTTCTATAATGTATTTTCAAATTATCAGAATTAAGATTAGATTTTGTTGAATCAGATTAATTATCATAACTGTAGCAGTGATGCGAAAAATATTACCTAAAAAGTAGTGAAAAGTCACGAATAGTGTCATAAAATTTAAATTAATAAAACATAACTATTGTTTTGATTACAATATAATAAACAACTTAATAGTGAAGAAAATACATAGAGAATAGTGAATAAATACAATACAAGTAAATAAACAATGCAAATAAATAGTGAAGCGAAAAAATTCATATAATTATTAAAAATCAAAAAGAACAGACATTTGGGGCAGAATAAGAATCTCAAAAATCAATGTGAGACTAAACCTCATTGGATTCATAAGAATATTGTTGCAGATAAAAAAATTTCATAGACAACTAATTTTTTAATTTCCTTTTTTTATATAAAAGAATTGGAAAAGTGTGAAATTCAGACAATTTTCAATTATAGGCAAAACAGTTAAATCTTGAAAAAATACAATTATAGTTATTTACTATATTTAATCACATAATGACTTATTCTGTTGTGTTTCGAAATAGTTATTAACTTCAGAATCGATTAAATAATAGACAAAAAATAGGTGAAACAGACTTTTGTATCTCTAATAATTACAAATCAATATGAACTGAAAAAATCGACAAAAACTTTATAGATTTTAAGCTTAAGTTATTTTTTACTTAAGGAAACACTAAATTATGTTCAATTCTATAATAATACTGTGTTTGAAAATTGCGTTAATATTTGAGTTCAAACTTTTGACATTAGATGTCAGTCAAGTGTTAATTGAACTCAAATATAACAAAAAAACGTAAACAACTCATTAAATGATTTAAAGACAATTTTTTAAATCAATTAATTATTACATTAATAATGAAATAATGGAATATTCGCGACAATTAAGAAAAATCACAACAAATGGCACCGAAAGTAAGTTTATGGCGAACTTTAATCCATTAAAGAGCAGAAGAGAAGAGAGAAAAAGGAGAAAAAATATGAGAACAAAATGCAAATCAAGACCTAAAACAGAGCCAAAGAAGTCTTGCGGAGAATTATATGACTTGAAAGGCATTCATATCGCGAGTGGACTCGATCTGTGCGACTGTTTGGACACCACATGTATGGGTTGTTTCAATCCGTGTCGTAATAGTAAATGCAAATCAAATAAATGCGGTTTTGAGTGCAGACAAAGGCGAAAGTTTTATTACAAACTAATTGAAGACCAAATCGTTGACAAAAAGCGTATGAATCAGATCGCTATCGATTCAGATCCAGAACTGAACGTAATTCACGTCAAATAGGATTTGCATTGTTTTGCATTAACTTTCATTTTAATAAACTTTTAATTTCTATTTTTCACAGTTAATCACATCTATCAATCAATTTATTATTTAATATGATTTTTAATTAAATTTTGTTTTTTAGAACTTTTTATATGTTTACATATTTAGTGATATTTAAGTACACAATCTCTTAAAACTTTTATGTGCTTTGAATTAAATGTTAAATAGACTCACGAGTCAGTCACTCATAGACTGTGAGTATGTTATCTTCAAATCAATATTTAGTTTATATTATGATTTAATAAACTAATAAAAAAATAGACAAATTTACTCTAATATTCAATTATTTAAAGAATCGTTTTTGTGGTCATTAGTCTAATGATAATTACTTTTTTAATTCAATTAAAAGAACTAAAGTTATCAAAAAAAAACTTTATTTAATTGAATTTTCATTACTTAAGAATAGAAATGAGTTTAGAAAGTATTTGAACCCAATATTTAATTACAATAATTTTGTTAAAGAAAAAAGTGAACAAATGTTTTGAATGAAACCTAAACTATCAAAACAGGCAATTAATTAAACTCAAAAAATTGTTTAAATGAGAGAATTATTATTATTATAATTATTTTTTGCGATTTTTCTTCTTTTGCGCATTTGTTTGATTGGTTTGATTTTGCGGTTCATTAGTATTTGTTTTGTTTCTTGACTTGAGTTTAGGGATCATTTGCGAGACATAACGCAAAACCGCTTTTTTGTTACTGAACTGACTCTTGTTTTCGTCGTTTTGG
>JAQGAM010001031.1:0-10413 GCA_034697665.1 Nanhermannia comitalis
AAATGTATCAGGCCAATTTTTTTTAATATCTCACTTTTTTATACTGTAAGAGCATTAAAATTCAGAGTATTTAATCTTATTGTTTGTATGAATGCGTAAATGTAATGAAAATTTTATGGAATAAATAAATTTTTATTCAAATTCAAAAAAGGTTAACTAACATTTTTAAAATTTTTTTAAGAAAAAATCAATTAGGAGGACATCTGACATATATTTTGAAAATAAAATGAGAATAAAATAAATGAAATAAATGAAATTAGCAAGGTAAGACTTAAAAAATTAAATTGAATGCTGCGAAAAAAAATTCTGCAAAACGAAAGACACCGTCTGTCGTCATATGATTCCTATGATACAGAAACCGGCTATCGCTTAATACATGAAAACGAATAAAGGCTTTAAAAGTTCCGAACATTTAGGAAGTTATTATACAATTAAAACTATAATAAAAATCAATTTTAGTAAGTTTTTCTCATTTATTTATTTAATTTAATGCATTTTATATAATTTTAAATAAATACCAGCTTTATTAAAAATATTTTAATAATATTTAAATTTTATTAAATTAAACAAAATATTCATTTTGAATGCACTGCTATATAGTCTTTTAATGCTTGACTGTTAACGTTCGCTCTGCAGCACTAAACCCTGAACAGCAGCTCTACTGTATAGCAAACACTGCATATAACACTATTTAGAAAAAAATCATTAAAACTATTGTTTCATAACATTAATTTCAATGAAAACGATAATTTTTAAACTACAAAACTCTAAGTTCTTCCATTGAAAGGTATTCTAAAACTTTTGCCATATGATAAAGATATATTACCATATATTAAAAATAAGCTAAATTACATAATTTTATAAAAACTCCGAAAAACACATTAACTCGAGAGAACCGGTTTCTGCATCATAGGAATCATATTAATAATGATTTTACTGGTATAATGTTTTACCAGTAAATTCATCTCAAATTTTTAATAATTAATCAAACGTTAAAAAATAGAGCTTTTTGTTAATTAAATGTATAATTACATAAAATTCATCGTAATATATACGATAAAAATCAAGATCTCTGATAGAGAGTCCGGCGAAAAATAAGTTAACTCAAAGCGGATAAATGTCTTGTTTGCAAATACTTTGGTAAATATCTCTAACAAACTGCTGGCTTACTGTACAGACTCTAGTCTGTAATGAAGATGCTTTGCATTTAGTCTGATTGAGAACAGTTGTGTTCTATATTATACGCTTGACTACTATTTAATTATATTTTGCAAATGTTTGTAAACTTTCGAACGGTGTAAGAATTTTGAATTGAGAATTAATAAAAAGAAAAAATATGTGAGAAATATAGCCCTTATCTGGTATAATAAAGTTTTACAGCTGACGTTTTGATACCGGTATAAATCAAATTTGTTTCTTAGTAAGCGTTTTCCTTTACATGGCTTACAATTCTATACTCTTTACATAACCAAAATCTAAATTTGCTTTCTAACCATCATTGAGGTGATGGGAATTTATAATAAGGACTCACTGATGATTCCCTCCTGCCCTCAAAGAATGTTAAACTTGTTGGCAAACCTTCAAAGATTTGGAATTTTACTCGAGGAGTGCAAGAAAGCGAAATAACTTATTATTTGAGTGTGCAGTGCATTGCTTGTGCGCATATTGATGTGTTATGAGTTGTATGCGCTCTCACTTTACACCCATTTCATTGACATTAAGAAATATTCGATAAGATGAGCTTTAGTCTGGTGTGAAACAGATTGAGAACTACACTACACCGCTGCTGCACAAGCTTTAAAATAAAAACCAAAAAATAATCACAACAGCGGACGTGCCTTTACAGACATACTGTTTTGGTCCGTTGAGCTTTCAAATGGGAAACAGAAGTTTTCAAAGCTCTGACCTTAAGTTTGTCTGAAACTTCAGATAACTTAAACTGATTACGCTTTCAACTAAAATATGACCATAAATTATAATAACACTAAGTATTATTGTTACCAATTGTACCTGTATTTCACATTTTATGAATGTTTCAAATTAACTAATCATACATTAATTTTAAGGATAAAATTATTTTCAATTCAAAATAAGATAATATTTACTATAACTAAATGCTATACATTCCACACAAAAAGCAAAGTTAATCATAAAGATGAAAAACAGAAATGAGAAAATCAAACCAATAATATAATGTGTATCTGAAAGTAGATTTCATTCAAAATAATTCTCTATAAAATGTATTTTCTGAGATCTATTATTAAGACTGTTTAATAAAATACACATATAATGTATAATATACTGTATAATAATATATCATAGAGTATATATTGGAATTCATATTTTAAAGGCACATATCATAAGTTCTGCGCACGTAAGGTTAAAGTTCATCCCCATGATAGACATGATACACGAATATTATATTTTGCTTGTATTGGAACTCAACCTTATAAACTAGTGTAAGTTATAAGTTGTATGTCTACAAACATTAGAGCAGTATAACTTGCAATTGCTATTTATATTATAAAATAAAATGTTGTGATCAAGTAGTATAGGGTCAGAAAAAAGAAGCCAAAAATAAGTCTTGACAAGTAATCATATCTGATGCACCTTTTTGAGGAGACTTCAAACTTGAAATACGGTGCGGGACCTTAACTCTCGATAAATTGGTGAATGCCTGCAAACGCTGTTGTAGTATCTGATGAGATATAAGATGGAAAATGCCTGCAAACTGTTATTACCTGATTTGAGTCACATAAAAGTTAAATGTTATGGCAATCAAAATACTAGTGAAAGACATCTTCAAATTCTTATCCAGTCCTACTGCTAGACTTCTTCCCACCTCTTTGACGAGTGTTTGGGCGTTGCCTTGAGAAGTCATTTTTTAAATCAGGTGCAAAATATGCGACAATGACGCATATGGTGGTCGTATTGATTAAAAGAGACATTCAGACATTCAAACAATTTGAGATCCCAAACATCATCTTTCAATGTTTGAAATATGAAGCTTTACTTCTAGTCTTTAACTGCTTTATCATTATTACACCTCAAAACCATCTCTTATAGCATTAAAGTTGTGGCACTTGTCTTAAAAGGGATACTTTGAGTTTTTTGTTTCTTTTTTTCTCAATAACGATATAATAAGAAAGTAACAGCTATAACAGCTATAAAAGCTATCATAATTACCATCACTTCCTTAGAGGTTTTTACGCCCAATAATTGGTAGTTGACTACAAAGTAGGATTTGTTTTCATACCACTTCAAGACTTTTCACATAGTGTTCAAGCTGTACAGTCAACGACTCTTGACTAATTTGTACGCAAACAGTGAAAATGTTGTTTTATGGATGTGCTGTGCTTTATGTATATTATTGTATACTACTGTACACACATTTCAAGTGAAATACTACTGCAATATATAACATTTTAGTAGTGGCAATAATTTGCGGAAGTGGATGGCGTGCACCAACAGATGATCTGAAGATGAGTAAAGACTCACTACTTAAATAGATAAATAATAAAAGGCAATGGTATTACCTCTTCGTAAAAAAGTTTGGCTTCGACTATAATTTTGGTTAATGTTCGTGGTCTCAAATGATAGTCGAAAAACAAGCGAAACCCAAACATTACTATAATTTTTTCACTTTTCTATTTGTTCTCGTGAGACTCGAGCTCTTCAAAGATATTATTTTATGTTTAACAACATAGCTATAAAAAGTATTTATACACAGATACATAGTATTTATATACTGTATACTCATTGCATAGCACTTACAATTGCATTCATCACTAATGATTATTACCATTTGCAAGTGTACATAAATGTGACTTTCTATGAAGCATTACCTGTTTCACGAAAATTTGTTATGCTTCTCTATTTTCTGATTAATAGTTTAACTGATTAATTACATGCGACAGTTTTTTACTATTACTTTCAAAGGAGTGAAAGAGGCGTTTTGTTTATTCTGTCGAAATAAGTCATCTTTTTTGCTATGTATACAATTCTATAATTTATATATTTTTAATTCTGTATGCATTTCATTTTCACCAATTAAAATACCATTTCATTATTTTTTGTATGCTAAGTAAACTACTTATAAAAAATCATTTTTCAAGGTTTAAAGCCGTTTTCAAATTAAATAAACTTTTAAAACCAAAATAGTGTTAACTCAAAAAGTTGAGCTCAAAATATTCCAAATTTATTAAATATTTTATTTATTAAATCGTTTAAAATAATATAATTAATAAGTTTTGGTCATTTGCTTGATAGCGTCCACAATCTCAGTCACTTAACTCCTACGGAGGCCATGGTGTTAATGATGATGTAAGATCACCAGCTGGTTCGACTGGTACACCCGGACCACTATCTCAGCAGCCAAGTTCACAACAAAGTACAGACAACAACAGCGAAGCAGGTTAGACCATATTTATAATAATTAGATTTTTTGCAACTAATGCTTGTATGTGATTGGGAGTCATTCGCAGTTTAACTTAATGCCTGCATTTAAGTTGAAGGTAATTTAATTGCCTTAAAATGAGTTATATTGAACACATTCATCTTTTTCAAGTTTTTAATTTAGACCAATGTAGTAAAGATAGTGGTGTATAAGTCATAGGCACCCATCCATAATAGATACGTGAGACATCCAATAATAATAATATTGTCTGATTGTAATTATAAAGTCATTAATTTTCACTAAAAGTTGTCTGTGTAGGACACGCATCAAAGATAAAATGAAAGTAGAATGTGTTGTTTGAATGCTTGAAGTTAGACCTCAAATATGGTAACCAAAAAATAAATTCTAATATTGTATTTGTATTATTCTAATATATATGTGATCCACCAGTAAAAGTAGTTACCATTCTTGCCATCCCATGTGTATTACACATTAATTCAGATATCTTTATCAGAATTAGTAACTGATCTCATAATCTTAATGACACAAAATTATTATTAGAGCCCATTAAGAGAAACGTCACTTTTTGCAATTAAGTTCAGACATTAATTATCAACTATTCACAAATGTATGTGACTTAAGCTTCAGTCAATCTGTTAGCAGTAATTTATTTCTCTTATTAAATATTTTTAAAGGTGTATAAAAAATATAAATCAAATAAAATCATTTGTGTTTTGCATGCCATCATCTACTCTCAATTCTTAGCAGAATAGATGTCTGTCTATATGTAATAATCTTCAGTCATGCAAAAAATGAGTGCTGAAATGTTTGTGTCATTAGATACTGTGAAGTGTATGTGTGTATGAATTAATGAATGGCATATAAATATAATGTTAGGTTTTGCTACTTTACTAAATAATTAGTAGTGTTTTAACTGCTAAGAAATTGTGTCTCTGATAAAACTGCAATTTGTCTTTTGTTCATTAAAAGACATTAAAAAACAGTGAAAATAAATGCACAAAAATTTGTGTGATCCTCACATTTCTTGCTATCTCTTAAGTTTTTATTTTAATGCTTTTAATTTTTCATTCCCTTTGACATTAAAAAATTGCTCAGTGAGAGGCCAACAAAAACTGGCTTCAATTACTTTGGAAGCATTTATGCTTTTGGTTAAAGCCATGTTTTTTAAGGAGGCAAAAAGCAACCCAAGCAAGCGTGCATTCATGTCTGACAGAAAAGTCTTTTTATGTGCAAATGAGTCTGGAGGAAAATATGTTACACTATATATACTGTATATTATAAGTTATAGTAAAGTAGTGAAGCAACTCAACCAACGTATAGGATGGGAAAAGATGCACAGCATGTCTGTTTTGAGTTTAAAGATGCAGGTGAAGCGCCCTAAGGCTTGAGAGTCTATCTGGCTTGCCTTGCCCTGCAATAAGTGAATCACAATCAGAATGAGAGAGTCTTACATACTTGTGCTGCACAGCTCTGAGCCGTCTTCTCTGTTAACTACATTTTCGCATTTAAACTCCTCATGCAATGAGCAAAAGCCGCTACATTTTTATTCTCGATGTAATTTTGGGTCCACGCGATTATTAGATGTTAATCTCCTTTTTTAAGAGCCAGCATTACATTCCTAATTTACATTTCTTTGCTAAATAACTATATTGATAAATAAACCTCATAAACCTTGACTGTGAACTCAGGACAACCTTTTGGTATGTAAGGATCGACATATAATGACCTCTAAAAATAGTTGCGAACAACTTATATTTTGAATTTCAAGATAAGTTTAGTGACATTTTTAAGCTATTTTATTGGGTTAGTCGATGAAGTATTACATGAGTTACCTCATACTCATAATAGTTTATTCCTTTCTATGATTCTTTTGATGCCTGAGTAAGCCTTTTCTCTTTTACTATTGAGCTATCCATAAATTACTTGAATTTTTTTTCTCACTGTTATGAGCAGATAGTGTATAGATTCAGAATTTGAATTAACGCTTATCTCATCTTTCACTCAAAATAAAATAAAATTAGTTGCACAAGACTTACAGACCGAGTTTATATTCATTTATGATTACGATTTTATAGTTTAGTACTTAAGGTTAAGTGTGAGTACCGATAATATAAATATAAATTTAAAGCAAACTATTTGGCGCATCATTCAAGCGACAGCTGCTGCAAGAGATTGAGATTGAGAGTGAACCAAACTATCATAGTTGATGGTGTGATGCACTCTTTGTCAGTCTTAGTCTTTTTTTGACATTTTCACTATCATAGTTAGGAATCTGTGAACGGCTTAATAGTCATCCCTTACTGGTTTCTTAGATAAGAGCTTATGCCTGACTAGAATACCAATTAGCACGTAATACCACTCTGGGCTAAATATAATTTTCTTTTTCTTTATAATTTATTTCAAACGAATAGCTTGTTTTTTGGTCGTGTTCTCTAAAATGAGAAGTAAATTAAGACTATTCTCAGTTAGTGAATGTTTATTAAATGTAAGCATTGGTGTATTGCTGTATCATTTAAAATGACCATTTTTTATCTAATCTCACCCTCTTGTCAGTCATTTAAAGTGCCTCTTCTGAAAGGCCTTTTGTTTCATTAGTCATTTTTGAAGTGTTATCGGTTCTTTCAATTTTAAATATGTTCCCACGAGTTTGAATACATATTTTTTCAAAATGAACTTTCTCTAAGGTTCTGGTGATTTGCCATTTGTGTGACTGATTAGGACAGGACTAAGCAATGGTAGAATTAATTTGAATTGTTAATACATTTTTAATACTCTATTCCTAACTCGTGTTTATTTCATTAAAAGCGCGTGTTATGGATTTGGCGAAAGCATATTCGCTCCTTTTAAAGCTAATCCCAAGCAGTGTTTAGTTCACTATTTAGAAGTTTACAATAGCTGACAATATTTGTGGGTTCAAAACGGTATTGTTTTTCAAAAGCCGTTGAGCAAGTGCTGGTTTTAGTATTTTGCCAAATACTTCGATAAGCAGATTTGGTTCGACTTACTCTTACACCAGCAGCAAAAGCAAAGCACAACAATAGAAATGCGATGGTGTGGGGTTGGCCTCTGTTTCATGTTACTGGTGGTGCTAGTGCTCGATTTATTTCTTTAACAAAATGCTGCTTTTGCTGCAACTGCTTTCTTCATATGCACACACAGTACTCAATAGGGTTTTCCTATTGTACTATTGAGAGTATTGAACAACAAAATGCGATATTACTTCACACAAACACATACACAATACCGAACGCCAAATAATGCTTATTCAAGCTCATAAGCCCTACCCAACCGATTTTCTCTTTTTTTAACGCAGTTAAAAGAAAAAATCACTAACACTAAGGTTGAGCTCACTTTTTATTCTCGTTTTAAATATTGATGCGTTATAGCTGTGCCACATGATTGAGCAAAATGATGAGACATCTCATAACCATTTCTGACTGATAAACTTTGCTGCCAACTAAATAATTTACACAATATTTGACATATTTTACGAGCGGTAACTTCTAACACATATTTTACTCAAATATTGGTCAAAAGCCATATCAGTAAATCATTGGTCATAAATAAATTATAACCCTATCCTATTGCTGTTTAATTTTGATTCACTTGTAACACAAGTATCCTTTTTATGATGACTGTTTGATTTTCCCTATGTCTATACAGATAAGGAAATATTTCCCTTATGTCCAAATAAATATATTTCCGGCCATTGTGTTCTTTTGGATGCATGTGGTTTGCATTGCATTACATATAGAATATCATTGTGTTATTCCTTACTTACAATAGATTCACAATATATGTATGATATCAATCGAATTCTATCTATGCTTGACTTGTTCGTAACCAGGAATATGCATCAAAATATATCTGAGTTTACTTCTGATAATATTACTTTTATTGTTGACACAGAACATGGAAATGCTTCCGAGTGTTACAATGCTTTAGTTTCCTCATACACTACAATTCGTCTGTATTTCTCCATTCGCATCGACAACAGCTTAGGGTAACAAACATTTAGCTGTAATCAAAGATACTAACTATTATACAAAGCCATTGGTTTTATGGCTGATGTCATTCATGCATCTTATGTATCAATTCTTACTGCTCTTAATTGAAAAAGAAATGTTTCTGACATGAATTCTCATAAAACTACTTTCCTATTATTGTTATTTTTTCTTTGCAAACAAAAAATTCCAAATGGATAACAATTTTCTTGTTTTTTTGATCTCAGATAGCACTCAAACTTAGCATCAAATGTGTTCAAACCTTAAACTTTTGCGAACGCAGACACCAGAACCGCAACTTCGGTAGAAACTAATTTTGAATAAAATTGAACTGAAATTGTTGTTATGAATACAAAAGCTATTTATTATATATTCATATTAATGAAGTTATAAAAACAATTTTTGATTTATTTAAAATTAGTAAAGCTGTTATTTTTGTAATGTATGATAAAATGTTTGGAATAGTCATGAAATAGAAAATTAAGAGAATTTATTATAGCATTTCAATAGAATGTTATGAAATGTTATGTGCATATAAACATTTATAGAGCTGAAATTACTTCACCATTTATTTATTATCTAACCATTCGAGCCAAGCTTCACTTCTTGTCATTGAAGAAGAAACTGATGAAAGCACTTTCAAAATAAGATTTAATTTAATATTCACTTTTGATTCCAATACAAACTTATTAAATCAAAATTTTTAGTTTTTAAAGTCTAAAGTTTTCTACAAATAATAATCCATTTTTATCGGAATATTTTACTGCTCTAAACTGGTGCCCGCGTTTGTGTTTCTGAAATACACACCGCGTACATAATAAAAAATAAACCCGAAGCGCACACTTCTAATTGTTATATAAAGACAGAAAAGTTATTCTAATAATTTCGCTTTTATGATATATATGTTTGCATTATTTCAAATATTATCTTAACATAGGTTCATATGTATTCGTATATCTATTCTTGATTTAAACTTATACTAACAAACTTGTAAAACAAACTAAAAGATAGTTTTGTTAGCCCTCTATCATTGTAATACATTTTAGTGAAGCTGTGTTTTATCGACCTCTTTAAAAGTTATAACTATGATGTGATGGTAAGAGACAGAAAAAGAGAGCGCTTTGCTCATAGCTAGTGCTCCACCCAAAATGGTTTTTAGTGAGTGTGATATGTGATCTGATGCTTTAATTTTGTATTATTAGTTCTGTATTATTTGTGGACTAGAAGGTGCGGCTTTGCCCACATGTTTCATGATTTTGTTCTTTAACTTCAATTTTATAAATGTTTTCTCTTTTTGTTTTTTGGAACTAATCATTTGAAATGTTTGAACGTCATGTTCAATAGTCTGTTCCAATGAATAGCATTATTCTTGATTATATTGGAAATTGATAAAAATAGAAGCGCATGCTTTGCAAAACACGAATATGATTGGATGCATTTTACTGTATTCTCTCTCTTCTCTCTCGCTTTTATCTAAAAAGGGGTAAAAAATACTTTCTGATAAACTTTACATAATAGCCATCAAATGTGTAACTGCAAAAGGCAATCACTTGTCATAAATACTATCTCTATCGCCATTATGTAGGCTTCTCTTTAAAAAAATTCGACCCCTCTTTAATTGGTTGCGCTAAAGCTCATGTAATTTGAGTCGCGAAAAAAGGAGAATTGAGGGAACGAAGGTTGACGAAAATTTGCATACATTAATGGGGGGCCAGTGACCAAATGTGCTCTGAATAATATAACACGCCTGGAATATTCTGGTTGTGATAGTACACGATCGAGTCTGCGAATACTGCAGAAAGCATGTAATGCACACACAATCCGCTAAACTTATATATTGACCTTTTTTCCAATACAACTTCTGTGACTTTAGCAAATATATTCTTACCGTTGTTCCCCATCGTGTTTGGGTTAGCACAGACGCTCCAAAAGAAGATTAATTGCCTAAAGACAAATATTTCAGAGGGACAGCTAAAACGAAATGGCAGGAAA
>JAQGAM010001032.1:0-10412 GCA_034697665.1 Nanhermannia comitalis
GGACTTAATGTTAATTTTTGAGCACAATAACACGCAAACTAGTGTTGAAGAGCACGCATTCGTGTTTAGAGTACGTGAGCTGATCATCACTAATGTCAACAGATATGATATATAAATGATAATCAGTTTTGATCGTAAAGTTAACATTTGGGCAAAACAGTGATTTATGTGACAAACTGTCAATCTTTTAACTATAAATAAATATTATATCGATATAAATAAATTTGATTTACAATTTTTTGAACAATTTTTCTCCCTAAAGAAATTGAGTGAAGCTTCTGTGTTAAATGATTTATAGCTTATATCAAATTCATTATAATTTAATTACATGTCTTCTAATTTAATGTAAAATAAATTATGAAAACAATGATTAAATTTTGGAGAAGTTCCAGATTATTATTTTAATTATTATTAGTTTAGTTAAGGCAAACACTATAAGAATTTAAAAAAATTTGTTTACATAATTAAATATGTGACCAATTTAAGAATAAAATGAATCCAAAAATTAATGCAATTTCATGAAAATGATAATCTTGTTTTTGCTTTTTTATTAATTTCTTTTAAAAATATACTGCTATTTAATTTAAATAATCGATAATTTTTATCAGAATAATTAAGCAATAATTCTGATTAAAAAAGAGAAAATTGTGTAAACAATTTTGATGAGAACTCAATTATGAAACTGTATCATCTTTTATTCATAAGAATCGCATCTTTTGTGAATATAAATAAGAAGCAAATAACTGCTTCAATCATAGAAAATACTTTTCAATAAATTAACATCTTTTTCATCAAAGACATACCGCAATGAAAAGAGAGCCCTATTTTTAGTACAAAATCATAGATATTTTTTAACACGTTCTGTAAAGTATTCAATACATTTTAGGCATGCAATATATCGATCTCAAGGGAAGCTATAAATGTATTGCATAGCAGGTGATAAAAATTTTTACATAAAGAATGAATTAGATTTTCAGTATGATATGGGGATACAAAGTATTTCTTGCGGTGAAATAAGTTGACAACTTTTTCCTTAAAGAATTCTTTTACTTTGTCAAAGACTTAATAGACAAATAGGAAAAGAAAATAAAATATAATTTATTGCCCAAAAAAACATATTCAGTATTATCACTGGAAGCCATTTGACTGTAACACAGAATCAATGCTTGATTTAATTCTGTAGAATATGTTTCTGATATATAAATTTGTTAATCTTGTGACAAGTTTGAGAAGAGAAATAATTTTGGAGATTATTTTTTATCTATTCATACAATTCATTTGATCCTATTTTTAATATGAAATTTTCTGTTTGAATGAATGGATTCTTGTTGCAGTCAAGTTAATGCCTGTTTAGTAACAGATTAACCAAAAAAAATTATGTTTTTCATAGAAAAGGTTTTCTACAAAATGTATATAATATTAAATCCGTGTTATTCTATATGAAGAAAGAATTATCTCTTATTTATAAACAATTTGTCTTCAGGTGTGGTTTAAAGAAAATAATTCATTGTATAAATATTTACATAACAGAAACAATTATTTCTTTTATCTTAAAATAATTAGTCCTCTAAATCAAAATTTTAATACAAAACAGAGATTAAATACTACTCTGTAAAACATAAGGTAATCAATTGTAAAATAATATAATACAATATAAAAGTTTAGCATTCATACAGTTAAAAGTAGTACAACTTTTCATTTAATTAAAAAAATAGAAAACTTTTCAAAGAAATGAAATAATATTGACATTTATTATGGAATATTCCGACGAGTAATTAAATTATGCAAATAAGGCATTACTAAAATTTTGTGTTAACTTCATCTCATTTACTCTTAAATTGATTATAATAAATGTGTAACGAAATATAGTGAAAATGTTAAATAGTTAACAGTTAGTTAAATAAACTTCTCCTAAATTTTCATTGAATTTCAGTCTAAAAGCCATTGTCTTACAGTTGAATAATATTTGAGTTTATTTAGAATAAAATGTTTACGTGACTTGATTTTCATTATGTTTTAAGTCTTACATATAAGTTATCTTTATTTATATTATTTCAAGCACTTGATTCACATGTCTGTCTCTCACTCTTCCTCTATGTCTCCGTCCTGTTTCTGTCCCTGTCTCTCCACTCTTCACCTCTCTCTATGTTTGACTTTCTCAATGAAAATCAAATTATTTAAGAAACTTATTGTAAGTTTGATATTACAAAAGTGTTTACAATTTATACTCAAAACATTTATGAAGCGTTATATTTGCCTTTAGTTATACATCAAATATTTTAAACACTTGAACAGACTTTATGATTAAATATATAGAAAATTTGTGGTTAAAATTTTTTTTTCTTCTTCTTATATCTTTCAAATCAATAAAAGTATGAAAAATATTTTCTTTCAATAGATGCGTGAAATTGAGATGAAAAATGCCAGTACTTGAGGCTCAGGCGAGTTTATAATAAATAGTCGTTTTTTCACTGGACTAATATTTCTCTTACGCACAAAAATTGTATTTATTTAAAATTGAAAAAATTTCTGAAAAATTGTGTTATACTTCAGATTGAATCTAAGAATTTTCTTTAAACTTTTATGAGCTCTAAGTTTATACAATTAGTTTATTATGTTATTAATCGAATAAAACAGTGTTTAAATTAATTAATTTTGAGCTTTGAGATAATGATACAAAAATTCTCTACTGTCGGAAACAAAAAAAATCAAAACAAAGAAAAAGTTTTCAGCTTTTATTAAAAATAATGTTTTGTCTCTAATGACATAGTCATGTTATTAAATAATAAGGAAGAATATTGATTAAAATTATAAGAGTTGTGTGATAAAGATTGTTGGCTGATATGTAGTGAAATGTAATTTAATATAATTTCATTGATTAAAATGAATGAGACACAAAAGTATATTAGAAATTCATATCACGTGTAATTTTTTTGGACTTCATTAAAGATTTGAGCTGGTATTAAAGGCTTCGTTACCGATCAAATCCATTATGATTATTATCTTAATTGAATTCCATTATATCTGCTCTATAGAGTTGTCAGTTCTGCACATTTTTTAAAAGTTGTTGTTCGAATTTTTTCCATCGATCAAAAATTTCGTTAGAGGTTGTGGTAAAAATTGAATTGAATATGAATAAAATAAATTGAAGTATAGGTAGACTATCTTCGAGATTAGTTTTGGGAATATAAAGGGACTCTTGGAATGAAAATTTTTTGTTATCAATCGATTGAGTTTTGAATTTAATTTTATTTATATTCAATAGACGTTTTATTCAAAATTCATGATTATATATAATAAATATAAGGCCTTCCCATGTTTCAAAACTTTTATTACTTTTGAAAATAATTGAATAAGTTTTGAACTAAAACTTAAAGTAAAAAGTCATGCAACTACTTGAATATTAAAGTATTCGATATTAATAATTTATTGACTTGAAGCAAGTTTTTATTAATATATGGAACATAGCTCGACATGAGGTTATATATCATACTAGCAGAAAAGAATTTCCATAGCCTACAGTTACCGTCCGGAAATTTTCACTCTCCCTAAGTATGCAACCTCATGTCGTTCTATCCCAAGGAATATTGCTAATAAAGAAAATTTATTTGTTATCTCATAGGAATCTATAGGAATGTTATCATTTTTAGCATCAATAAGGAATGGAATATTCTTTAATGCAATAATTTTAAATATCCTATATTTTTAAAATGAATTCAAGATGAATTTTTCAGATGAATAAATTTAGCTATTTTTAAAATTTTTCTCATATATTAAAAACTTTATTCAAATTCATTTGGATACATAACCTTCTATAATACCATAAGCTCATTCATTTCAGGTGATACTCAAGCTAAAGTCCATGCTATAAATTTCAGCTAATCTTGAAATACTTCAACAATTAATATTAAAGTTTATAAGATAAGCTCGAGCTTGTTTCAGCTCAAGCTAAATCTCAGGGATTCCAATATAAGCTCACGCTCTGCATCCTATGGGAGCTGCTAAGCACAAGTTTACAATAGTAAGCTTCTGATAATAAGCGAAAACCAGTTAAAAAAGCTTTTTGTTGAATTTAGCAAATATCCTAGAATTTAAGACTAAACGGCGATTATTTAATAACTATATAAAGATTCATATTTGATATTCTTCTCAAACACATGTAAAATTGAATTAAACAAGACATTAGATGTATTAGTATAGGTTGAATGGCTTAATGGTAATAAAATTTTTATATAAAATAATATGAGCTCAAACTTAAACTTACCCACAAATTTTAAGCTAAAGCTAAAGCTCATATACAATGAGCTTATGTTTATCACAAATGCTTAATATAGAATATGAAAACAAAGTAAGAATTTGAAAACCAGCTATCAATAGATTACTTTATTTGAATAGATATTTTGAAAATATTCACCGTTTAAATAATAAAGCTATTTATGAAAAGAAAAGTGCCAAAAGTTACAAATCTTCGAAAGAAAATATAATACATCTATTATTTTTGGATATGCTCATATTTTGCTTATGCTCTATATTATTCTAGTAATAAAAAATGTGCTTTGTATAAATCAGTATATGAGAAACTAATTCGAATATTCGATACTGTACTAGTTTATCAAAATTAACTACAATTTTATTGAAGAGCATATAGAAAAAAATGCTGTTTAGCAACGCTTCTCAAACTTGCTTTTACGGATCACATGTGATCCGTGGACCCAAAAATTTAACATTATGGTCTATGGGACCACGTGATTTTTATATATATAAAAATGATCCGCGTGGCAAAAAAGTTTGAGAACCTATGCTGCATAATACAAACTCTTATTACTTTTCTTGGCTTTTCTTCTGTACAATATCTATCGTTAAATCTAAGTCTAGACTATTAAATAGAACATAAAACGCATTAACTATTAGAATACTATAAATAAAAAAAAGTATATTAGAATAGTAATCATTAATTTGTAATCAAAGTTTGTTTGTTATTTATATAAAATTCTTTTCGATTCAAAGGAATTAAAAAAGAAAAACATATTCTCATAAATTTAAAGCTAAGAATTTCATTAAGTCCTAAAAATCAGAACAAATTCATTATAAAAATAGGTTAATACGCTTTTCTTTAATTAATTGAATATTCAATGAGAATATTCTTTTAAAATAATTTTCTTAATCTATAAATTCATAACAAATTAACTAAAAAGCAGTGATATATTGAGGAATTGTTGAAATAATTTGATAAAAAAAGTGATTGTCAATGATAGTCAACTCGCGTGAGTGAAATTAGTTTTATTTTCTCTTCTATCTAATAGTAACACAAAAATAATGATCATTCTTATTATTCTGAAAGGTCTTAGGGTGATATCCATTCTCCCACTTCTGACTTATTTCGCAATCTTTTGATTATATAGATTTCGGATAAAAGTTTTTTTCCAGTTGATTGGCTATAAATACACTAATCTCTAGTGATATGGAATGCACTCATCAAAAGGAGTCAAAAAATTCTATAAAATTTTTATTTTTTAATTTTCATGAAATCGCTAAAATGAAAACATCAATTATAGGAAATATGAGAGCTATTTATAGTTGATTTGAAATCCTATACCAAGACAATTAAGATGTAATAATTTGGCTCAAAATTTCTAATATCTATAAAACTTTATTGTCTTTTTGTGGGGAATCAAGTTTCGGGCAAAATCTCTAATTAAAATACTTATGAGACTTAATTCAAGTGAAAAACTCAAAATCATAAGTCATTCCAATTATCGTGAGTTCAAAATTTAATTTTGAGTTCAAACTCTAATTTTTCAATAGAAATAAATTAATAATTTTAGTTTAGCTCTTCTTGATTAGCAATAATCTAATAAGACGTGAAATTATTTTGCATTATATTTAAGTGAATAAAAAATATTATATTTATATCAAGTTCTAGAGTTAGGATTAAATCGAGAAAAAAAAGTTTCTCAAGAATAAAGTTTTGAAGGAAGACTTACCTCTTATTTGAAGTATTGAATAGAATAACGATCGCAAAGGAATAGGAAAGAGTGACATAAAGACAGTATTTTCTTGAAAATATGAAGAGCGAAAAAAGTTTTTTTTGAGTACTTGAATAGTCGATATTCACTTTATCGGTATATAGTTTATAGTTTTTACAACACTGACAAAGAGGGAAAAAAATGATAGAACGATATCACAAGAGAAATATACACTTGAGAAAGGAAGTTCATATATACTGTATATTATATGATCTCTTACTATGCTTTCCACTCTCTATTTCCTATATTTCTTTGTCGTGATAATTGAGCTCAAGAACTGAGACAGAGATCAGTCTAGAGATGGTATTGTCTTTTTAAGTTTAGCTGTAGTGTCAGTGAATGAATTGGTTGTCTCACAAACTATAGCTATGGATGTTTTGTTTGATAACCAAAAGAAAACACCAAACATTCCATACTATCTCTCGAATGATTATAAGTTTTATATATACTCTTCATATAAAAGGAAAACGCATGCGTTTGTAGTAATACTAAACCAATACTTTATTCCAACAGAGAATATTCGAAGTGCTTTTTTGAAAATTTTTTATTTCTATTCTGCAAAAACTTATTTTTTAGTTCATTTAATGTTGTTTTGCCATTTTTTGACTAAATCTTAGTTTCACAAGAGATTTCACCTGAATCAGACGTGAATGACACCTAAAACTTTGATTTATAGCTTTAGATTTGGTTTTTTCTTAGAAATCGGGCTAAAAATATAAGTTATTTTCTCACGAAATGAAGAATTTCTTAAACATATGATTGATATATTTTGAGTAAAAAATAAAGTTTACAGTGTGACTCCGATTATGGCAACACGATTTAAAGCAAAATTAAATTATGGCAACTGAGTTGTATAATGTTAAAGAGTTCGGTTTATAGGAACCCAAGTTATAGCTAAACCTTTATTATAGCTTTAGATTTTTAAAGCACAAGCAATGCTTCAATTATAGCAAATAAATTGAAAAACAGTATTGAAAGCTATAATTTTCAAAATAATTCTTAATATAAAATCAAACATTTGTAGTGATTTAACATAGACCAAAAATAACATTATAACATATAAAATTAGATATTAAATCGAAAAATATACTCGATTATAGCCAGTGATGCACAGTGCTAGAGCATTTAGTGCTCGGTGGCGAGCTCCGAGCACACCCACTGAGTATCAAATTTTGGTCGAGCACAAGCACGAGCACCTGCATCACTGATAATGGCAAATGATTTTGAGAGCACCATTGAGTTGATATAATCGGGATCATACTGTATGTGAATATTTTAATACATAAAGATTAAGTTATTTTATTAGTATTAATGTTTATGTGAAGGCGTATATTAAGCATATTTGTCATAATAATATTGTTTAAACAAAGAAATATTATTCCTTTAAGAATAAAATGTTTAGATTAAAAATTCCAAGAATTCTACTGCTGAGAAATTTAATTATGAAAGTTTAAGGTAAGACTTACCGTAACAGATTCACAAAGCACTCAAGCATTAGTGATTTAAACATAGAGTGAAACATTGATCTATAATTTTAAGATTTAATTTCAAAAATAAATGCTTTAAGAATTACAAAATTTTTCACATAATTATTTTTAATCATATCCTCAACAGTTATTTTATACAACAAGTAATTCAAATAGATTATGAAAAAATTTACTGTAATTTTCTTAAAATGTATTTCCATAACTTTTAAAAGAAATCTATCTTAATATTATTTAATAAACAAATAATTTAAAATTGTGTTTGCTTTAAATTGATTCAAACTGATACCAACCAAGTTAAACATCTATTTATCCTTAGTTTTTGTGATATGTTGTTTCATAGCATGATATGCTTTTTCCAGATTAATTAATTCCTTAATAAATAAATATAATTAAAGAAAAAAATTTAACCAATTTAAGAACTAATGAGAAATTAAGTAATCTATAAATACTTGAGAAAAAATATATAAAACTTGAGTAATATTGTAAAAATGATTACCTGCGTCTGATTAGATAATGCTATCATTAGTTTATTAATTAAAGTATTTTTCTCTTTCAATAAATGTGACATTTTATCGATTTCCTTTTGATATTTAATTACTTCATTAAAAATTCTTTTATCCTTTTGATCATCAAAATTAAACGGCTGATTATCAACCAATTCGTTAATATTATCTAAATTTTCAGTTAATTCTTCATCACTTAATTGTGACATTTCTATGAATTTTTATTTTTTCAACATTAATATACAGTAATTTTTTAAAATGTTTAAACTTTTTTAAATCAAAGTTATTTAAATTTTTATTATAAAGAAGAAAAAACTATATTTTGAGTCTTATGTTTTTAATGTCTTTTATATATGAATTCTTTGTTATTTAAGATAATACTGCATAAGACAAAAGAGTTTGTATTCATAACAAAGTGACTTATGAATTGTGTAACTGTATAGAAATGCTTCTTCTAAACCAATATGAGAGTCTATTTTTATCTTATCTTTTCTCATAACTTATTTGCTTCAGATTTGCTTTATTTTACGCATTGATAACTTTTAATCAAATCTCTGTAATGCTGAATATCTTATGTTTAGGTCTTATTGTTTATACGGTTCATACTGCATATACACTCTGTATATTATTCCAGTGATGTTATATGTATTTTCCGACAAGACACTCAAGCCATTCAGGCTCGGTGGTGAGCCTAAGCCTGGCAAAATGAAAATAAATTAAACCTCTGAGCTGATCCTGACACCTTTGAGCCTCGGGTCTGATCTTGTATTGAAATTAGAATTTTATTCAAATTCAATTTTATTGAATAAAAGTTAAATACTTTACAATATTTATGGATTGAAATATCTGGGCATAGATTCAAAACTCATTAAAGCTTGAATTTAATCTATTTGATAGTCTATTATGTTTCTTATTTATATAATGATATAACTTTAAAAACATTTACAATTTTTCAGGCTCATAGGCTCAGTAAGTGTGAGCCTGAGCCTGACAGGAAAACCTGAGCCTTGAGCTGAGCTGCCGAACCTGTGTATTACTTGTTATATGCAATTTATCACTCTAATTTATTAAAAGTATTTGAGTTAATACTATACTCAATTTTTGGACTAATCAAATCAAGATTTTCATTATAATATATTTGGATATATTTCTCTCATGAATTATTGATAAAATTGAACAAAATATCTTAACAAACTTGATCTTTATCTCTAATATCTTTTTGATCATAACAACAGAGTTCGGCAACTGGCGGCCCTTGCGCCGCATGTCGCCCAATTATCAATGTTTTGTGTTTTGGAAAACTTTAGCTAATTTCGACCTTTCTTTAGAATTGGACTGTTTAGGAATATAATATCAGACGCATAGTATATTTGACATGAAAATTGTTTAGTGTAACTGTGCTTTAAATATATAATACTCTATGATTTCCAAATTGTAAAATAGTTTTATCAAAAATCATTATTTTATTATTATAGTAAATCATTTTATGTGAATTTCATTAAAATCTGTGATTTACAAAATTGAAACCTTACTTTTGTTAGTATAGTATAAATATATTCCCAAATTTGCTACAGTTTTTGCTTCCAAAATTGTTACCAAATTAAATATTAACAGAGATAAAAAGAAAAAATACAAGTTTTTATACACTGTATAAGTAATGCACTTATACTCTATAACAAAATTTATTCATTAAAAAATTTTTGCAATTCTCGCAATGTCGAGAGGGTCAAAACTCATCTATTTTCTAAGATAATTCTTTAGAAAATACTTTATCTCGAAAAAGTTTTTTTGATCTGTCATTTTTTCGGCAAATTTTTTACGTTTATTTTGATAAATAACAAAATATAAATCTGACTTTTCGTAAAACTAAGTTATAAAACTTCATTAGATTACATATAACTAGAATCAAAGTTAAAAACATAATAAATAAACACTATTTTAATTGACAATCACTCAAATATTTTAAAACCAAACGAATCATTTTAATCGAATTAAAAGTGCACTTAAAACTTCAAGTTTGTGGGTTCGGTTGCCACATTTTGAGTAACACTTCCCAGGATACAACATGCGTAGCTAGGGGTGGAAAAGTTGGCTAAACTCACCCCATAGAGCTTTCAGCATTTAAGTATATGTCAGTAGGTAAATAATTAAATCAAATGTGCGGTATCGGATTATGGCAAAACCCGATTACGCAACTTAACTTAAAAGCACCGATGTTCGAAAGTTATAATCGGAGTCATAACTTACTGCACTATTTTGTACTTTATTTGAATGCATTTAGAGTATTTTCTGAAGCAAATAAAACAAATTCTGCACAGTTTACATTAAAATTATTTTACAGCATATTTTAGATTTTACTATGCTGAGATGATCAACGTAATTTCAGGTCCACTGAG
>JAQGAM010001033.1:0-10407 GCA_034697665.1 Nanhermannia comitalis
GTGTCTTTTCTGCCAAACAGCATGAAATAACTCGATCACTCTTTATATGGTATGTCTTCCTTTTGCACGCATTGCCAACAATCCTTCATGGGTAGCATTTTTCATGATTAAATTTTTCACAAAACTTAATTCAAAAGTTTCTTTCGCTTATTTATCAAGTTTTGTTGATATAACACAAAAAATCTATAATTTAATTTTCAGTAAGACTTTGATACTTTAAGTTATATAAATGAAAAACATTTGCCTTATATTTAGTTATGAAGTATAAAAAAAGTTTACTCAAGTAGTTTTTGGTTTATTCTATATATTCAATAACTTATAAGTTTAAATGTTTGATAAATAAATAAAAAACTCATCATATAGTTGAAAATTTTAATCAAAATAATAGGCAAATAAATATAAAATTAAAAGCAAACAAAGATAAAAATTTATTTGTAGAGAAAATAAAGTAATTTTTACGACAATCTATATTTTTTGCAAATGGCAATCAATTGAGATGTACATAACAACTGACATAAACAAATTCTATTGACTTATTTAAACCTTGATAGACAAGAATGATAGACAAGAACTTATTCGCATTCGCTCAAAGAACGCTCCAAATGAATTTATACTAATAATAATTTATTATATAACTTATATTTAATTATGAAACTTAATGCTAACTTTCGATGTTCTGAAAAAATGACTAAAAAAACAAAATATTGAAAAGAAGAGAACATATAGGAGAGTGAAGAAGAAATTTGTCTCTTAAATAAGTTAATCCTTATGTTAGAAGAAAAAGTTTTAAGTATTTGAAACTCTTACAATGTTAAGCATACAATTATTTTTAAGCGCTGTTTATGATGTTTTTGAGGCAATCATCAGAAAAATATAATGAATAGTCATTATGTGAATTTTAAGTATGTTCCACGAGCATAAATCATGTCTCTGTAATGTATTTTCACGTTCGCTATAATTTGACAAAAATGCACATTACATACAGCCAGAGACAAATTAGTGAGACTCTACTCAATACATTGCAGGAATGGCTTTTAAATAAAGTAACCTCACAAACATTGCAACACCACTTCTAGGACTTTGCGCATTAAAAATGCAATGCAGTACTCCTTACTTTGAAGTGCAATTTCTAATTTCATTTAATTTTAAAATATATTATATCATCAAAACTGTTATTTTATTGACTATCCGTTGAAGCTTAACACAGAAATATAGCCTAAAAATGAAGTGACTAATCAAATAAATTTTTCAAAGCAATTATGGCTAACAATCAGAATTAAGATAACAATAATAGAGTAATTAAGCTGAATGGTGATCACCTAAATTTTTAGCTTAATGGACTGTTTATGCAGAAAATAGCATTATTTTAGTTGATCTAATTTGTGTTCCTTGTTTCAAATAATTACAAATTTTTATCACATTTATTTATCTGACTAAACAATGTACCAAATTTTGAAGGTTCCAAAAGTATTACTAGTATTTAAGCTTTCATTTGTTGACTAATATTTGAAGGACAACTGCTATTAATTACTCTGAAAAGTTGCTTTCATAGTCTTCATAATGAGTTAATTTCGATATAGTTCTGTGAATACTTAACATTTTAAAGCTCGAAAAATAGTATTAAAATATAGTTTTCAAAATATTCGCTAAGTTTTAAGTTTTGATAAATTGTGAGAAGTTTTTAATTACAAGCTCTTTGTTAGAAGTTTATTTCATAAAGTCATGAATATAAGGACTGCTTTCAACTATGCATTACATTCAGTTATTTTCAAAGGCAGAATGGATTCATTAGACAGAAGAATGGATCAAATGAAATATCTTTTATGAGGACGAAAATATAATTTGCTATACTTTGTCAGCTATTTAAATATCTTTTGCATAATAACTAGTATTCAAATCACCCCATATTCCTGATAATATTCTATGAGATTATTTTTTCTTTATATAAAAAGCCCCATAAAACTGATACACGACATAGCCCTGCCATATAATAATAATATAGTTTCGAAATGTTAATAGTAGTACATCTTTGTTATCAGTATCCATTACATAATTTTATAAATAAAAAAATTTTAAAAAAGAAAAAGAATGCAATTTTGCCATTATAGGGAATAGAGTACCCAAAAGTGCTTAAACATTAGTTATTTAAAGTGTCTGAAGAGTTTTTAACATTTTAATAGCAATTTATTATTAATATGATATAATACTCTGGTAATGAGTTTGAAGTCCTTGACATTTTTCAATGAAAAAGTTTTCAAAATTGTATAATGTTTTAGTTGAAATTAGTGTTGAAAAGTTTTCTCTATTTTAGTGTCTCATCACGAATAGAACACTCTATCGCACGCTATCACGTCATGTAATATAATTTGAATGAATTATGCATTAAATAATAATTCAAGAAACACTTCAATTTTGTTTTTATTGCTTAGAAATCGTTTAACTTTCGATTTCAAAATATATGTCACAAATGTTTCAAAACTTTAAGATTTTTGAACATAAAATCACAATATTTTTAAATTTTACCAAAAGATCAATAATTGACAAAAATAAAAGAAAAATTGCATGAGTTAAGAAAAATATAACATAAATTTTTACTATTTATTTATTTATATTAGAATTTATAAATCATTATTTGATTTTGAACTCAATAATTGTTGAATATCTTGTCATTATTACTAAAAGTAAAACTTAGAGTTTATTTATTTTTAATCTAAATTAAGTGTTGATTTCACGCAATAAAGTTAAAGTCATGAAGAGTTTCAACTATTTTCTTTCGTCACGATCGCTAACAATCACGTCTAAATCAAACACAAACGTGATTCTCTATTTATTGAAAACATATTTATTATTTTTGGGCTTAAATATTACCTCTCAAAATTCCTAAATTATTTAGAAATCAGTAATTAAAAATTTTTTATTTTTCATCTACGGCATTTGCAAATCAAACAAAAAGTAAAATATTTAAAAGCTATACTTTTTTTTTAATTAACATAACGTCTATACTTGGCCTATACTATATATATTATACAAAATTAATTGTGTCGAATAAATTAATTTACAGGTATTTATATTTTATGAGCGATGCAATTAATTTAGTTTTAAAAAATAGATGTTTTTAGCTTTGCTTTAAAGAATCGATTTTAAGGATTTTCTTTTGAAATATCTGAAAAAGCAATATAATAAAAATTTATCCTTCAATACCTGGTCATTGAAAGCTGTGATTCTATTAGAATAAAGTTTTATTGAGAAAATACACAGAATTCTCAATTACTAACTCTTGATAATCTCTAAGGATATGCTCGGGAATGACCGACAATAGATTTTCTATTTGAAAATGAATTTTTCATTCATGCATTTGATTTGAACCGAATTTTAAAAAAACTTGATTCAAAAATGGCTCAAATACTTATATAGTTAGCGAAAATCTTAGTGAAGTGCATCGTTCACATATATTCCCCAGCGCTTTATGACAATGCTATAAATTCTATTTGACTGCAATTCAAAAAGGATATATTGAAATTTGGATTTCAATCGTTGGCTCAATCTTTATGAAATTCTTGAAAACATAATTAAATATTGATTCAATTTTGGGCAGTTCTTACTGGTTGGTCAGCACTTGGCCTAACTTTTAGCCAATAGTATTTATACTGATATTTTAATGCACTGGTTATTAAATCTAATTTATAATATCCATAGTAACGGAAATCAAGATAAGACTCATTACGAGTCAGCTTAATTCTATCAATTTATTCATTTTGTGATACCTTATTATATCTTTTCTTTCTGTTAACTTTGGTATTTCTAAGAGTGATATAGAGTAATACATCATTGAGTAGAAAGAAAATGATAATATTCATTGATTTTCAGCTCAACCTTTGAATCTATAGACATGGGTTTACTTGCCTGTAATGTATCGAAATTAGGACATTAAAAGCGAACAATGACTGAGTCCAGAAAGCATTGTAGAAAAGGAAAAATCACTAATTTTAACAAAAATCAGTTGGAGTCAAGTTTTTAGTGCTTAACGTCAAACTTTATCTCACAAGTCAGTTAATGTAAAGATAAATTTGTTCTCTGTTTTGGCTGCAGCAGAAGTGCTATTGGCTGCAAATGCAAACATCATTAAAGTGGTCTTTTGAAAAGGTTGGCCAATCAATCTGAGTGCTTCATCCACTCGATGAGCTCATCCAAGAAATGCTGCTCACAATTCTACGAACAGAGATTACTGGAAAAAGCAATGCATTTGTTAAAAAGGCTGAAATACAGATAAATAAGTTTAAAAAGTTTTGCTTCACATTTCATTCTTATCTCTTTTAAAGTTGAAACTTGTGCACAGATTATTCTTCTATAATGTAAAATAACTTAAATTATGCGAAACACTGCATAGATTACTAGCATTAATAGTAAAAAAAACTATAGACAAGAACTGTTTTTGTCAACATATCAGAATTCAGTGGAAGTCAATAACAAAACTGATAGAAAATTATTAATCATGTGTTACGATAAATATTCCATAATGAGTAAAAGGCTTTATAACTGTAATATACTCTTTGAATAATTAAATCTATTGATCATTCCTTAAGGTTAACGCCATTTCACTCCATTTAATTAGTACTTGAAAGGGTTGAAGTGATAGCAAAGTCAAAGAATTATATGATTTACAGTACATTAACTAATTATTGTATATTATATTTACTCAAATATTATTAGATTATTGCTGATTATTAAAAGTCATTTTAATTTTATGCTAAATATTAATCTGATTGTAAAAAAAAACTAGAATAACCTTTAGTATGAGATTGTTTTAATATCTTAATGACTTTTCTCCCATTTCACTGAATACAACTTATGTTAATACTGATAGTTTTATATAAATTATATATATATATATTTTTAATGAAATTTGGGAATGATGTTCAAGGAACTGGTATTCAGGGAAGTCAATTTGAGAGAAGTGAAAAATAGAGGGGAGAGAGAGATAGTGTGAAAGAGAGAGCAAACTGAAAGAATCAACATAAGATACATAGAAAGATAGAGATATGGTAATCATTAATGGTATCCATAGGCTCTAAAAACCGAGTCTAAGTGTAAGCCTAAACTTGAGCCTGGACCTAGTGAACTTCCGTTTTTAATAATTATATACAGTTTATTTACATATTTTATATTCGGAAAAATTTTTCCGGGATTCTCATAGAGTTGTCTAACTTGTAAGGTGGCCATAATTAAAGAATTGTTTAAGTTGAGTGCTAATATATTTTTGTTATGTTCAGCGACATAGTAAAAATCGAAAACATTTTAAAAATTGCTGCAGACCAATTAAATTGTTATGCCAGTGATTATATAAAGAAACTCATAAAATTGTTTTTTAGCTCATATTGTTTAACAATGGGAGCTTATAGTCTTGAAATGTCTGTCCGTCCGTCTGTTTGTCTGTCGCCTAAAAATATAGGAAAACGAAAATTCATATATTATATGAATATGAAAAATGAAGCAATGATAATTAAAATTAGTTCAATTACAATAATTAGATAAATCAAGTAATGACAATGGCTCATATTCTGGACGGTTCATCTGAAATCTGAAAGTTTGGTCACTCTAAGTATCATATTTGCAGCACAGATAAATTTGAAAGCTAAAATAAATTTGACAACAATTAACACAAACTTGCAAGCGTAAAAAACTTTTAACTTATCTAACTTGGCGCCCGGGATACGTTCGGCGCTCTCTCGCCTAAAAACCGAGCGTTGAGCGTTTCATTTTGGTCCGAGCGCGAGCCCCGAGCATGTGCATCACTGATGAGAACTACTAATGTAATTTACAGCAAACTTCTATACAGTAAGAAAAAGCGATCAATGAGAAGGATTATTTCTCCTTAACTTTAAAATATGAACTGAATATTGAAGTCCATATATAAACTTTTGAAAAATCAAATTAATTTTTTATGTTCTTATGAGTGAAAATTTAAACATTGATTTTTAAATTTTTTTAGATAAATATTGATAATTGATATTGAATTGATAAATTCGAGGAATAGTTTTCTATGCAATGATTTTTAAAATTAATCTTAGCAAAAAATTTGCAAATAGAGTCTTCAAAATATTAGAAAATTTTGATGCTATCAAATATTTATGATTGTAATGGAATAAGAAAATCAAAATTATTCATAAATAATATAGAAAATAGAGCTATTATTTTATAGAAATAATTTAAGGAATATTTACAAAAATAGATATGAGTTGTAAATTAATAAAAAGGAGAATTGTATTATTTTGAAACCTAATTTATTTTTACATTTTTATCAACTCAACTGATAATTTTCTTTCATGTCATCACTTTTGGGTTTCTCTCGAAATTCGATTTACTGTTTAATTCCTTAAAGGAGCCGAAATGCACTTATTTTGGTGTTTTCCTAAATTCAATGGATAAGAAACTTAGTTTGAAAATAGAAGATTCGCCATTTCCTCTATTAGGCTGAGATTTCTTGATATAGACAGTATAATCTGGAAAAGCATTAGCAGCTAAAGTGGACTGAATGCAAACTGCAAATTTGACACACTTCTGATGAATTTTTCAAAGTGTATATCAGTATATATTCTCGAGTCAAGTAATGATCCAAAAAAGATATCGCTCAGAATTCAACATATATTTAAGTTATGAAAATAATTCTGGGAAAAAATTTGCCTGAGATCTATGCGCACCACTTATATAATTTAAATAAAACCATAACATAAATTACATGTTATCTTAAGAAGATTTCACTTATATGGAAAATCCCTATAATTCCAAAATAGCCTCCAACAGGCCTCCAATAGTTTAAAAACAGTTAAAAAATAGGTCAAATTTATTCATAACTCACATTATCATTATTTATCAGAGTATAAATATTTTTTATTAACTTACGAGAGAAATATAGATATTTTTAAATAAGTTTCGTAAACATCATAAATAAAGTTTAAAACTATGAAATGTTGTTTATATTATATTTTAAATAAACTAAAGTGAATGAAAAAACTTTGTTTATAATAAAAATGTTATATTTGGAACTCAAAGAAATTATCATTTGTTTTAATGCATTCCAAACTCGATGAATGTAATGAAATATTAGTGTATATTTATTTTTAAATTTAATATAAAATCATTAAATATGTCTCATAGGAGATCCATAGCCTATCAAAAATTTTATAATTTTGCCCATAAATTGTTTACTCATTAAACTTTTATTTATTTTTATTTTGAGGAGAATTTAGCATAACTTACATAAAAAAATAATTATCGACTAATTAAGGCTTCTGTCTTATACTACGTGCTAACTATTATCACTTTTAATAAACAAAAAATTGAAATTTGAGCAAAAATTATATTAGAAAAGGAATTAGTTTAATGAATTCGTGAAACAGAACCCATGCATTACACTGTGAACCTTAGTTATGCTTCAATACCTGCAACTTTTATATATTGAAACTTTACAAAAAAATGACATTTCAAAGGTTCTAAAACTTCAAATTCATAACTTCGATTCAATTATTTGAATTACATTAAAGGGTATTTGAAATATCTGTAACGGATCTGTATTGTAAGTGAAAATGTATTAAATATTTGAAAACTCATAGTTTGCAAAGTAAGTCTGCGTAACGGAATACGCTTTAGAATCTTTGAGATTAAAATAAAATGAAAAATATCTTCAAATTCATCGATTTTTCACAGTAAAAATTCTTTAAAATAGAATCTAATGTAAGAATAATTGACTTTACTTTAAAACTTCGTCCTTCACTTATATTGAAAAATAGATGTTTCAAAAATACTTGCGCAACAAAAACATTTAAACAACTTAAACAAGTTTTACACTTAACCATTAAAATATAGAAAACTAATATTATTATAATATTTTAATAACATCTTTTGAAGTAATTTTTATAGTGTTCTATACTTTTTAAAAAGCAGAATAAGTTTTTGTGACCTTATCTTAAAGACATGTAAAACAACAATAAGTTTTCCTAATTTTTAATACAATTATTCTATATCTTTACTATTTTTTTAAAGGATATATTATTATATATTTTTTTTTGATTTATTATTTACAAGAATACAATGATTGATCGAAACTTATTTTGACCACAAGGCTATAACATCTAACTATAAATGCTTCCCATTCTATCAAATTGAATATTAACTGGAGTTCCCCTTTTGATAATATTTATTATTTTTGAGTGCAATAAATGCAAATTTGAGTGAACAAAGTTTTGAAAATAATTACAAGTATATGATAGAGCTTTTAAATTAATATTCTAATACATTCCTTTAATCTTTTTTCAAAGTCTCATTGAGATTACGATCAAACCTTGATTGTCGTCAAATTTTGTTTGAAATGTTATCAATTATGTTAATTAGAATCTGTATAAGTTTGTGGATACGATAGTGAAGGTTTAGATGATTTGTAATTTATTGATACATGAGTTGAACATTACTGTAAAGAGTGTGTTCATAGTCTGATAATCGAAATAATTGGAGTTTCACTTTAATTGAAGCGTATCATGATATGGATGAGAATTAAAGCGACAATTTCAATGATAACGGATATTCATATCTAAAACTTTTTCTTGAGATGAAATAAAATAGATAACAATAGAAGGAAAAACAAAAATCAAGCTTAAGGTTAGTTTAAATTGGAGTTTGCGGACTAAAAATTGAAAGTAAACACCAAAGAATGAATAAAAGAAAATTATGAATATAAATATGAATAAAAATAAGTTAAGAAAACAATAGAAAAGAACCTTTTGATGCTTTGAGGCCTACAAAATTAATTCAGTGCTCAATTCTCAGGTTTGCTTTACTTACTTACTTAATATTCTAACTTTAATGCATTCAATTAAGATTTTCTCACATATTTGAATTCTAGTCCATAATCTTAACGCTTTAGTGAACAAACAACTATTTTATAGCTAATCATCAAAAGATTCATTTTTATTATAAAAATAAAAAACTATGTCGTGACTCGACTCTCACTAAACTTGAAAATGGTTGAAGCGAAGTGAAGGTGACACTCAAACTGTCTTATTATGTCATCTTTCAAGCATATGATTTAGTTTGAACTCTCATTCTCTCATTGCATGTAAAATTACTTATAATTAAAGCCCTGAAAAATATTTATTTTTTATTCATTTAAGCTTAAGATTTAAAAAATAGTATCCTTTCAGAACATTTTGAACCAGATTTTTTAATTTAAAGATATTTTCTATGAACATATAGCTAATTGTTCATTGTAATGAATATATAACTTATTACAAATAACGTCAAAGATATAAGCCCATATGAATTGAAAAATGTATGTTGGGTCATTAATTATCTACAGTATTATTATTTATAAGTTAAAAAATTTGGGGCTAATAATTGTTTGTGAATTAGATAATAATTTTAAAACACAAACATAACACTCAATTCTATTAGAATTTTTAAATGAACTTATTTAATAATTTTATTCCCAATTTAAATTTAGCCATTTTTTACAAAATGTCATACTCTAGTGTTTCGAGTGCATTACAGCTCTGTAGAAATACTATTATCTAAACAACCAATTTTTGCAATGCATGGGAAACCCCTTAAAGTGATTTTTATTGCGATATTTGAAAATGAGTACGAGTGTTGATATGCAAAAAAACCTGCGAAAAACAAGAACTCAGTATAGAATATAAAAAGAGTTATCTTACAAATCTTGTACAAATCAATAGACTTAAGGTTTGTCTCAAAATCATTAGTTTTCTCAAAATTTCAGCTTAAAGTATAAATGAGCTGAAGAGGACTTCAAGTACTGAACTCAAATCATGGTTTTTTTGATACTTTTTTGTGATTTTATTTAAGAGTCAGAACTTTATAAATAAACAATAACAAAGAAATGAGGAAAACCCCATGTTTTGAGTACAAAAATTAAGTTTAAAAACAATATCAGTTTTTTAACTTATTAATAGACTCAAAATTGCAATACATATACGATACACTACAAAACCTCTCAACAGATAATAGGATTTCTGTTAGAGAATACTTTTCTATTAAAATTGTTTTATATCTAAAGTCTTTTGACTAAAGAGATCTATAAGTTCATTATTAGATCTCGTGGACGACATCCAATTGAAGATTAGTTTTCATTTAACTGTCTTATAATTTAACTTTAAAAGTGTTTATTATTATTCCAAAGACTTTTGTCAACATTTAATTCGGTCTAATCCGGAAATTAGTCATATTATTAATCATTAAATTTTTTGAGTCGTACGCTTTGATAACAGGTTATATAAACTATGTATTCATCAAAATAATTAAATATTTTGATCAAACTTTTAGTTTTTAGTGGTCAAAAAGAGCGCTTATAGATTTGTTCTGTCTGTCTGTCCGTCCGTCGCCAATAGATCTCGAAAA
>JAQGAM010001034.1:0-10406 GCA_034697665.1 Nanhermannia comitalis
GCCACTTTATTATAATAAGCAATAAAGTTATCATTACTGAACTTTACTTTAATTCTTAATTATGATTTTGAAACAAAGGTATGTTTATTAGAACCAAAAGCAAATATAATGAGACCTGAATCCATAGGGCAGAAATCCTCCCGTCCCATAACCGTCAGGAATGTGTTCTTTGAGGTTCCAATTATCCCAATTAAGTTTAAAAGACCCACAAATGATTGCATAAATAACACCCAAAACATTCATAGCAGTGAAGATTGCGTTCAAACGAGTCGACTTCTTAACACCAACAGCAAGAAGACCTTTACGGGTATTAATAGTTGAAATTTGAAAATTTTATTTTGTCTAATTTATGGCTCTGTATAATCATTACCCGCAATAAGCATTGCTATTCCAAAAGCAAAGAAATCAAAGTACTGTGTAGTCCCGATATTGAGTGGCGCCCACTCCCTGAAACTCTTCTGTATCGCATTATTACATAATGTGTCGACATAACCACTATAGCCCCTGGCTATTGATGCTGACCCGATGGCATATTCTAATATAAGATTCCTATAAAATATTGTAACAAGAATTATATAATTATGTATTAAACAGTGAAATCCCATATTACCAGCCGATCACAAATGCCATAAATTCGCCGACAGTTATATATGAATAGACATATGCAGATCCTGTCATTAAATTAAAGTAAAACTCAAAATTACATTACATATACTTAACTCATATGTCAACTAAATCACAATTTATAAATACCTGATTTCGGAACTCGAGCTCCAAATTCTGAAATAAAAAGTCGAAAGATATAAGTTTTGCAAACTATAAACACAAAAGACCGTAAAAGACTTGCCCGCATAGCAAAGTCCTGCAAAAACTGAAGCCACGGCTGCAATGAAAAAACTGACTGTAACTGCTGGCCCTGTAAACAAAAAAATCACATAAAAACACAATCGAATTAATTTCTTTAGTGTTGTAACAAATATTACCTGCTTTAACACTTGCCACTTGTCCGGCCAACACATACACTCCAAGGCCTAGTGTTGAGCCAATGCCTTAATTTGAAGAAATCATTTACATTCTAATAATTTGATTAAGTCTATGAATAGGTACAGCGTATAAATAGGTAATGAATGTATAGCAAGAATATTATGCTTTTTGGTCATCAAAAGCATAAAAAGCATAAAAAAGCATAATTTCAGACCCAAAACTTAAAATATGTTTGAAAACTGTTTATAAAACATAATTCTTTAGCATAAAACACAATAATTTTGCATAAAAAGCATAATTTTCAAGCTTTATGAATAAGTAAGCAATTACCCAAAGTCGTCAAATCTAGTGTTGAAAGACATCGGTCTAATCGAGTTGAAGTGATTGCTGTTCTTTCTATTGGTTTTTTACGTAACAACGCCTTAAACAGAGTGGTATATGTAGTGGCCATTAATATTAGCACTTTTCACAGTGAAAGTACAAAACTTTATTTGTACACTTGTTTCAATCAAATGACGGATATATGCGATCAGTCATTGATTAGAAATAAAATTAAATATCAAATACGAGGAAATATGGGAATAATTTCACTGATAATTGATATCATATGATAAAAAATGTTTGTTAAAAGTTATTCTATTGTTCTCTTAAAAATAACTTAAATAATTAGTTCAATGAAAAGTATAACTTGTTGAAGTATATCATTGTATTGATGATAGCGATGATAGCATATGACAGTTAGGATTCCAGAATAATGACAATTATACAAATATTTCAGTCATTTAATTGCATTAACAAAAAACTTTGATAATAAAAATTAAAGTTTTTTAGCACCTTATTTAATATTGTTATTTGATTTTAATTTACTTAAAAATCATTATTTTTATCTTCTGTTTCATTAACACAGACTTTAATTAAAAATTAGAATAAATTTCGCCAAATATTTACATCGATTCACATGAGAGTGAGTTGAAAATAGATTCTGTTAATAGACAAAGGTATGAAACTCACGAGTTATGTTCTAATCAAAGTATTGACATTAAGCCATTGCATTGCATTTCCTTTGAAAGGTTAAAACAAACCATTTAATTATTTTGTTTATATCATATGCCATGTTATATATAGAAAATGCCAACTTATGAATGACTGGTGCAATTTAAAGCCACTTTTGTTATCTTTATGTAAATATTACAACTGTATTAATATATTGTGCAAATGCGGACTTTGAATCCTCATCTAATAAATTGATATAAAATCATAAGGTTATGTATTATATCATAAGGTTATGTATTATATTATAAGTAAATGATATACACGTTTGAACTAATGTTTATTGATAGCAACAAATTAATTAATAAATTTTAATGAAATGTTCACTTCTATAATTTGAGATTAAAAGTATACTAATATTGTTGTTTTTAATAAACTTGATTAAAGTACTCAAACTTGAGATATTCCTGTATTCCTATCTGATTTCTATTACCTAACTTTCACAGCAATTAGTACTTTGAATGCTTTAAGGATATCAATATAGACTTCTAAAAATAAACCCTTATTGAGAAAAATGAATGGAAATTAATTTATCTTAACTGTTTAGATTAGATTAATTTAGATAATTGAGTCCGCAAATCGAGAAGTGCAGGAAATTCTTGTAGTCATTAACACATATAAATACTTATGAGCATAGTTTCAACAATTCTTATTCATTACTTGTCTCATATTTAAAGCTAAGAATTATTTATAGTAATGTAAAACGTTTGATATAAATTTCAGTTACTCAACACTTAACTATTTAAACGATAATGAATGACCCAATTAATTGAATAACTTAAGGATTAAAATTGTTTTGATTATAAAAGGCTTAAGGTTGGAAATAATTAAAACTTTATATTATATTTTTACCACAAAACATATACCCGTAAAGTATTATACTTTTTAATCAAGTTATGCTTGCATTAGCATAAGTTGATTATCTTAACCACTAAATACATTTCCTGTTTCGAGTAAATAATTAATTTTCTATCAAAAATTGAATAAAGCAATCATTTGATAAGTGATTTTTAAAACTTTTTTATTAATATTGCAAACATTAATAAAAGTAACACAAAATTACGTTAAATACAGTTAAGTATGAAATCTTATTATATTTATCACAAAATCTATACAAAATCTGCTCTAATAAAATAGTATGTAAGTGTCAATGACCGTATAATTAATACGATAATATTTATTTATAACTTACTTATTAAAAATGTTGTAAGTTTTACATTCATAATAAAAATTATATATAATTATATATAAATTTTAATAGACTTTCAGGGCTTGAATTGATTTAGATTACAAACAAACACATAATAACAACTGATAACAATTTATTTGATAACATTAAACACTTTTTATTTTTAAGAAGTTGTTTCAGAATTTTCTGAATCAGCCTTCGATGTTTGCTCATTGGGATCAATTACTGAAAATGAGACTTGAGCCCTTCCAGTGCGCGAAGGCTGGACTGATTCGCTTTCTGCTGATGTTGAATCTCTACGCGTTCTGAACGCTTGAGGTAAGAAAAGATTTAAATTACGTGACGGCGACAATAAACCTTTTACTGGTGCCGGTTCTGATTGCGATCCTTTGATTCCATACGAAGTTTCTGTTTGTTCTGCTCTTTGCTGACAATCACACTTTTGCGGTTGCGGTTGAACCACATCTTCGAGTGCTTGTCGCGGTGATTCGTATACTTGTTGTAGTGGTTCATAAGTTTGTTGTGTCTGTGGTTCATATGTTTGTGGCTCATATACTTGTCGTGGAGGAAGTGGTGGAGGAGTAGGCAGTGGTCGTGGAGGTGACGGAGGAAGTGATGTAATTGGTGGGAAAGTTTGAGGTGATGGGGCCGGATATGTTGATGGAGGGGGTGGTGGAGGAGGCATTCGTCTTATGGATTCTCGAATATATTGATCTAAAGTTCAAAATTCATTTAAATTATAGATTACTGCGAGATAGTGTCAAAACAGAGATTAAAAGTTCAAGTTTTATTTGTATTTAAATTTTAAATTGCTTCTAAAAGTTTAGTTCATTCATAAAATTAATAACTTTCACAGACTTCAAGTGATAGCAAATATCTTGATATGAATGAGGTCGAGGTTTAAATGCAAGACCTTATGGAGTTGAGGACAAAGATTTTAGCAAAGGATTGATTGGTATCAGAATTATAGTGAATTCTAAATCATTATTTAGTTAAAACATGTCAAGAAGGAGTACTTATGTCTTGTTTGTCGAACATGTTTTGCATTTATAATTAACTCTCTATTCGTTTAGTCAGTAATGCAAATAATTAAGAGTCACTTAATCCATACCTTGTTGTGGTTCTTCTCTCACTTGTTCTTGAGTTATTATCTCTTGTCTCGGAATTTGTTGTTGAATAAGTTGAGGCGGAATCTCATAAGTGTCTTGTTCTCTGTGCACAACTAATCTATAGCCTTGATTTGTTTGAGGAGTTTGTTGTTGTTGTTGTTGTGATGGGATGTAAGACATTAAAGATTGTCCGTCATTATTGAGTGATGCGAAGAGATTAATAGCTCTGGGAGGGTTGGCATCGAACACAATTGGCTGCTGCGGTGTACTACTAATCGGTAGCTGTTGAAAATTATTTGGTTGGAAGAATTGCAATAACTGCTGTTGAGTTATTGGTTCTCTATGTTGTGATCCAAATATTATATTATTAGATGGCGGAGAAACTTGTTGTTCCGAACTTGGAACTGGTTGTGGACCTGCTGGTGGTATTACTGAACTGCGGTATTGAAATACTGAAGTTTTGGTAGGAGGTGGGGGTGGCAGAGACGGATAGGATACAAAGGCTTGACTTTGAGAGGGAGGCAGAGGAGGATATGAAAGAGATTTTGTTGCTGTGTATGTTTTACTGGGTGGTAATTGAAATTTCACTGAAGAGAGAGGTGGTGGTGGCAGTGGTCGGGCAGGGGGTAAAGGAGCAGGTGCTTGAGGGACTATTAGGGGAGGTGGTTGTGAAAAAAATTTTCTCGGAGGTGGCAGAGGTGCACTCGGAATGGTTTGGGTGGATGCGGGCGGTGGAGGAGGTGGAGGTAATTCTAGAGTTTGTTGAACTTCTAAAATAAAATTTTGAGTTTTAATATTTTTAAACTTAAGAAGAAAATCATTTGACACAACCTTGAAGTGTGTTCTGCGGAATATCTTCTTGATATTGAACTTGTGGTTGAATTTGAATGGGCTGTAAGTTCACAAGTCCTTGTTCTCTATAAACTTGAGATCTCGATGGAGTATAGGTTCCGATAGGTCTTTGAGTTGGTTGAAAAGTTTTATAAGTTGAAGGAGAAAACGATGGCGGCGGTGCAGGACCTCCCTTCACACTCTCGTAAGGCGTGGGATCTTCTTCTAAGTTTCGCTGTTGTGTTATTTCGGGTTCATTTTGAGATTCATAAACTTGTGAGTCTCGTGATTGCTCTACTGGTGGTTGAGGCGGCGGTGGCGGTGGTGGCAGTCGTGTTGTAGTTGTTGTCAATAATTTCTGATAAAATTTGCTCTGAACTGGTTTTCCAAATGATTTGATAGAAGTCTCACTCGCAAGCGGTCTATTATTAGGCGCGTATTGTGGAACACGTTCTGATGGTGATGCTGTCAATTCGACTTTGACGTCAGCAGGAGCTCTGCTATTTAGTCCTTCTTCGTTAGACTTTATCGTTGCCTTCAATGAGAATTAAATATAAGAATTTTTTGACTCATTAGACTTGATTTGTGAGATAAAACTAAAATTTGTTCGAAAATTAGAAGCAATATAGGGAGAATTAACTGGAAAAAATTAATTTTAGCTGGATTAATCTTTTATGACCTATAAATTTTGAGATTATTTTTTAAATTAAGAATTGTAATACCTCTAATTTTGCAATGCTACTTTAATCTGTAATTTTTATGGCAGCAAACTTTTACATCAAATTATTCGTAAATTTTTGTTAAAACTCAAAACATTTACAAAAAATGACCAGAGATTTAAATATATGCCATTTTTTAAATGTTATGACATTTATTTCGAAATTTACCAACGATTTGAGTAACAGAGAAAAAGAAAAGTAACACTTATAAAAATATACAGTAAATAATTTCAATTAAATACAGTACAAATATTTTGTTAGTCACGTAAAGTTTGCATAATTAGTTACACCCGTTATTATGTGGGCGAATAATGTTATCTGAGTGTTGTCGTCAAAATTTGGTGTTTATGGGTTTAAATTATAATTTTTCGAATCAAAAATTTAAAGATTGTATCGTTCACTAACATTATATGTAAATTTAATTAAAATATATATAATAATTACAACTTTTAACTTAGTCAAGGATTCATTCTATAATTTCGAAACATAAGTACTATTTTAAGTAATCCAAGATTTTTCAAAAAGATTTATTCAAAATATTATTGCAGTGGTGACAAAAATAAGTTTCAAATTGCATCTGAGAAGTGATAGCTTAATATTGAAAGTGTTTTGATGTCTTAAAGATGCTATATATTGAGCTTAATAAAAATATATCTTAGAATCTGAACTAATTTGAGTTCTTCAGCAAACAAAAAAAACTAAGAATTATTTATAAAAATTAATTTAGGTAACACTGAGGTGACAGCCGTTATACGAAATAAATAAATCTTAAAAATGTAATAAAAATAATCTATATTTAGTTCTTGAATGATATCAATAATCCAATTAAGTTTTATTAACACAAGTTTTGCATTTTTTTAGTAATGATTACAAGAAACAAATATAACTTTCTTAATGAGTTTCTTTCGATAAAGAATCAAATTCAATCAGTCAAATAACTCAATAATAAGATCATTTTTTATAGAGTTATTTATCTAAATCACAGCTTTAAATATTTTGGTACTCAGTGAACCAGATTTATTGATCTAATTAGTCGCTTATTTCGTTAATGAATGAATTTGTTTGACTTAATTATTATTAAATTAAAGGCCAAACTTTTATATTTGTAAGTATTGTACTTTTAAGAGGATTAAAGTTTTAATTAGGTAATCAGTTTGTCAGACGATGAGTTATTACACTCAAATCTACAAAAAATGTAGCAAAAAAAGTGCAGTAAAATTTTTTTACAGAAAATAAAAGCTACAAATAAAATATCAAAAAACATTCTTCTTGTTGAAAAAATTGAGTTTATGGAAAAATTAGTTTTTAAAATAAATTAGAATCTTATTTGCATTAATTAACTGACAAGTGCAAGATTTTCAGCTGAGAATTGATTTACTGATAAACGCATATAAAATTAAAAATATAAAAATTTATGGTCAAAAAACTTGAATTTCAAAGACATTTCAGATAAAATACTTGTGAAGATTTACTAATCTTTAGTGTAAGGTCCTAATAGTTTTCATTTCTTTTATTAATGGTTTTCAAATGAATCCTTTAAATAATAAATTATAGCATTTATAGGACAAGTTAGAGTTGAATTGAGATAGAATTAATAGAAAATTAAGAGTTCATCGAAAGTAATGGAATTAAAATAATAAAATCTCATTTAATAATGAAATTCAATAGATTTGATTGAGTTTGCATAAGAATTAATGTGGTTTTTCTTATAATTACCGATTAAAAAAATTGAAAAGAAATAAATTGGACTCTAAGCTGAAGTATTACTTTCGATTATTTATGGCATATGCCCTGCATTCAAATGAGCCCATTTCTCATATTTGAACCTTAATTACTAATTTAAAGTTACCTTAAATCCGTCTTTGCCTGCTGTATAGTCAACTCTTCGAGTTCGTCCGTCTTGATCTTTTATGTGATAGTACCCTATATTTAAAAAAATATTTTATTCAAGTTAGTAAACCATCAAATCATTAGGGTTTCCATATGTAGAAAGTTTAGAGACATTTGTTTAGAGGACATTTCGAATATTAAATTAAATAATGGTTTGAATACTTAGAAAAAATATAAATTAAAGGCGTTTTGTAAAAAAACAAATATTTTAACTTTTGAGTTTACAGTCACTATAAGGATATTTGGGTGGATTGATATCTATATTAATATTTATAATTACATTAAAATAATAAAATATAAGATAATATTTTAACAAAATATAAATTGCGCTCATTTTTCTCTTACCAACTATTTCTCCGCTCGCGTCTTGAGTTTCCTCTCGAGAACTTGAAGAACCACTCTCTGGATCGTCGACTGCATACGAGAATGAATATGGTTCGGGTGCCGCATGACCTTCTCCTTCAGTTCCACCATCTGGTTGAGGTTGAGGTCGTGTTGGTCTTACGCCACTGACGACTTCTCTGTCTTCATCTGGATCTCTATCTGGCTCCTGAACCTACAAATATTTTTGTACACATAATAAGTTCCATTTAAAAGCTCTATAATTAGCTAAACTTGTTTTTAGATTCCGACAATCAAAAGTTCTAGTTTACAATCTAAAGGACTACCAACTGTCTAGTGGTCTGTTTTCCTTAAAACTCAAATCAAGTATAGCCTTTCATTCATTATATAAATATTAATTGAGAAAAGAATTGATCCTAAACTCAATTAATCAAAATTAATCACAATTCAGTCCAATTGTAAGTTTAATGTTGAAACACAATTATCATACAATAAAAAGTCCAACCAATACCTGTTGAATTTGAGAAGAGGCTGCAGTTTTTCGACCAGCGGCTAATGCGACAGCTCTTTGTGCAGGAGATGATTCAGACGCTAAAGCTTTTCTGCCACCCTTTTGGGCAGTAATAGCTGTTATGCAAAATAACAAAACGAAACACTAAAAACAATTCAAAAGAAGACACAAAAATATTCTTCAATAAATTTACACAATATTAAAAGTAATATAACTTTACTGTAGAAACACTTTGAGAATAACAATTTCTTACCCTAAGCAACATTACTTATTCATGAATTGTAAGCACTATTAGTAAATAACACACAACAAAACAATTCTGTTAGAATTGTAAGCTCTTATTCATCAACTGGTTATCAAACTCGAAATGAAATGGAAATTTAGGATACAGTTCTTTATATATAGCCTCCCCTTAACACTGTATTATCGGTTGCTTAATATAAAGTTTAATATTTTCAGTGGTATTCAAGTTTGAACAAAAGTTTGTGATACTTCCTGACTGAAAAGCCCGTTATATTTAAAAAGCAAAAAAACTTCACTTTAAGGGTAGTCTCTTTCCAGTTCGCGATGAATTTTTATTTGTCCGCGTCATTCAAGTAACAAATATTATCAGTAAATCTCAGTGATATTTTCACCTTAACTGAATATACATTTTTGTGACCGCCTCTTTTGAAGCTTTCTGTTCTTAAATTCTCGATTGGGGGGTATTTGACAGAAAGCTTTCTGAAGAAAACTTGAATTAGTAATTGACCCAAATATAAAGATTCACCTGGTTTTTAGTGAAAGTTGTGATTAATCGCTGCTTTCCTCCTTCGCTCAACTGTTCTTGTCTTTTAACTGACATTTTTGTTACTTGATTGCGATCGACGCAAAGAATATATTCAAATCAAGGATGGAATTAAGCAATTATCTAATTAATGAATAATTATTTTAAGCCAATATATCATTTGAAACAGTCCTTCTTTTTCATGTAAACTTGCAATTTCTTCACGGAATCTTAAGTTTCGAAATTAATGGTATTTTGTTTTTTAACTATCATTCATGAGGTTTTATTTCGTCAAGTGTTGCAAATGATAAGAATCACATTAAGAATGTGACGCTCTTTCGCTTTATCGTTGCCTATCAATTATTATTAGTATAAGCAATCTTTATCAGGAATTTATTACTTTTTAATCACTTATCATAAATAATCTAACATGTTTACACGTGAATAGTATTTGTAAAAATTATTTAATGTTTAGTTTACTTTCTTTGAATATCATCCGTAAGGCTTGAATTCATAGTAATAAAAGTAATTCTTAATAAAGGCTTTCATTCTAATATTTAATTGTTTAACTGCACAGCATTAGTATTTTATAACTTATTCATTATTTTATAGTTTTTAAGATTGGGTCAAATTTTAAAAATAAAATTTTTATTTTTGAAATGAAGCAAAAATTAGGTTTTTTTAATGCAAATATTAAAATGTCAGTGAGATAGTGATAATAAAAATATTAATTTGAACTTGGATTTGAAGTGAAAGCTTAAACATTCTAAAAGATTTACCTTTAAATAGCCGGTGATTTACGAGCGTTTAATCAATTGGAAGCTAAGTCAACAGAGTAAGTAATATTTAATAAGGTATTCATTTCTTAAGATTACATCAATAATAAAGCAATAACAGAAATATGTCTTAACCATTACGCAAATGTTATTTGTGTTAATACCAAATTAAGTGTTATAAAAATACACTTACAATCAGAGAATTGAATGGATGGGTAGATTTAAATCAGTTAAATATA
>JAQGAM010001035.1:0-10404 GCA_034697665.1 Nanhermannia comitalis
ATTTGCTTATAATTCCAAAGTATAAGTGGAAGTGACGACAAGTGGCCCAACTTTTAGAATAAGTCAATAGCTTGAAAGGCAATGAGGCGAACAGGCCAGACCTTCAATGGTCAGTCATGAATGTGTGGTCACAGCCCTACTCATTATTTATAGTTTCACTATTGCTTTATATGGTATTTGAATAGAGTAGAGATGGAGTAGAGGTGACACACAATTCGATAGTGAAATTCAATAGTTATGATAAGCTATAACAATAAAGACAGTTTCAATGCCAACTCACCAACTCTTAGCTTATATAAAAAGATTATATAAGTTAAAGGTTGACATCAAGTAATATTCGAAACGATTGCAAGACTCGAATTTCCCACAAATAGGGTTCGTATAAAAATGTATAATACTTTAAATGTTTAGAACCTTAAGTAGTAGGCAACTATGCAAATAAGAAAGGGTTCCACAAACGCCTAACTGTTTAGTCGTGGTCTTCGTTTGTAGTCATTTAAAATTAGTTCCCACGAAATTTTTGCATATTATTATGTGAAAGCAGATGGACTTGAAGGTGAAAGAGAGTGTAGAAAGAGTTTAGAGAATAAGTTGGATACTGTGGTGCTGTAGTGCAGAATATGAAGGAATACCAGAAAAAAGGGCAAAAGTTTTAGCTCAATAACAATGAAGACAAATACCAATGACCCTATTTTTTGCAATCAAAAATGTCAACTTCAAGGTCTGCATATTCCGCATGAGTTACCACTTTTCATGATAATGGATCTCAAATTTACAACAATTCAAATCTAAATAATTCCATATTATTTATTATATGATTTGCAAATTTGCATTCATTCGGTTAATTGTTAGTTAAAAACTATTAGAAGTTTATATAAATTTAATGTTTGCTTTATATTTGAAATTATTTTGAAAATAAATCAATATTTGAGTAATTATTTTATTTATATATAATAAACAATTTGTGAATATTATTCAAGAATTTTAGTTTAAAAGTCAATTTTTTAATAAAATAAAAATCAATACTACTGGTAATAAAAGCTTTAAAAAGTAAAATTTGAATAACTTGAGTCCAATTAACAATAAAACTCAATTTCATAAAACAGTCTATTTTATTATTCTTCATGAGTCGAGTCTATAAAAAGAACGAAATCAAGAAATGAAGAATAATTGCAGTCAGGAAACAATCCAGAAATTGTAGAATTTTAAATGCATTTTCAAAATGATAGATATTTAGTTATTTAAATAGCTTTATATCTCAAATTGATTACAAACAATTCTATAAAAAGTTTAAATAAATAAAATGCATATGAAGTTAAATTCCTTTGAAATTAACCATAATTTGAACAGAAAATTGAATAAATAATAAGATATTACTTGAATCGAAGCAGAGGACTCTTGAAAACATATTGATTTCTAAAGATTGAAAAAAGCCTAAAATACTTGAGATAAGAAATAAATGAATTTTAAAACTTGCAATTACCCAACTTTTCTTTCATAAAAGTTTAAGCTCAGAGTTATAATAAACTTTGAATATGAATCAAAGTCACATTTAATTTATATCTATATTTATATCTATATTTATATCGATATTTATATTTATATCTTAAAAAGAGCCAAATATTGAAGAAAACGAGAAATATTTTAAAATTAAAAAAATTGCAGTTATTTCTTTATATTAATACTTTTAAGCTCTTTAGAAGCACTGTAAATGTGGTTTGAAAAGTCCCTTCTCATACTTTAAAAATCGTGACTTATTTCTAATCTAAATATATAATTAGATACACACAAAAAAAATTCTACTTTTGTGATTTAATTCAAAAACTGAGGACTTAACGAAAAAATTTGACTTAAGGGTTACTTGAATTTTAAATTATATGTATTATCAATCCATTAAAGTAATTAAGTTTTATCAGATTATATTGAAATACTTGTAGTTTTCTCAAAAACAGACGCAACAGATGCACCACAACAGACACTTTCCTAATATTCAAGGTTTAGTGGTAACCAAATCTGCATAAGAATACTTTCATAATGAATAATAAATACAACTTTTATAGTTGAATAAAATACAGGAAAACTTTTTTGGTGAATGAAACATTTTCAAGATCAAGGTCAGACTCGAGGTTAAGGCAGTCAATTGAGACCATTTGAAAATTTTCTCATTGCTCTGCAGCGGAGCAGTAAAACACTATGTTTAATAAAAGTAAGTAAACGTCTGAATTAATTCAATTTAAAAAAGGACTAAATGTGAACTATTAATGGAACCGCTATTAAAAGTTTCATAAAAAACTTCAACATAAAAAATAAATAACCGGCAGTTATGTTAAGTATGAGGCGTACTGTATTGCATGCGATTATAATAACTTAGTTAATATGCATGGCTTCACACCAGGATTAACAACCCTAAGGAATTAAAAAAAATATGTCTGAATTCGAAGACAGTCAATAATGACTAAGTTATAGAGAAAAAACAGATATTAACCTCAGCTCATAAATAAAATGCTGTGATGTGTGCGGAAATTGTTACAAATGAAAATTCAAAGTCTATGCCTTCCCTTATGATAAGTTTTAATGAACGTAAATATTTCTCTGCTTTTTAGATATTGTATTTACAGTTTATGTTGGTTTAAAAAGTTGATTATCATTAATAATCGAGTCATATCGTAATAGCAATAAAATTAAAGTTTCAAACGAGTGCTCGTATTTGCAAATATAAACAGAGAAAAGGCTCGCGTAATAGCAATTGTTAGTCAAATAAAAGAATTAAAAAAAGTAAGTTTTATTAATAAATAAAATAAAATAAAAATAATGCGCAACAGCCCAAACAGCCCTGGAGTCCCATTTGAATTCGCACTCTTTCTACACCTGTTATATTTATAAAGGGCAGTGCACTCGAGAAAATCTCGCTGATAAGTTGACTGTACGTCTACAACCCCAGTACAACCCCAACTGTACCAAAACTAACAAAACTCAAAACTGGCTTAAACTTGTCTGTCCAGACTTTGGCATAACTTCTACTTTTGTTACTTCACTCCTTTTCGCGATGCATGAAATGAAGAGCAAAAAAAGGTAACCTTAACACTAACACTTGTTCGACTAGATATGACGGCTGGTCAGTCAACCCTCTAGTCTAAGAAAGCCATTGAAAGTTTGGTGAGAGATATTGAGAGAGCGTGTGTCTAATGACGAAACACAATCTCATATAAATACATACAGCAAACCATTATTATTACAGACACAAAAATACGCATATAATGAATATATTGCATATAATGGATATATTGCATACACTGCATAGATTACATACATTGGAGCAGACATTGCCACCAGTTATTAAGTCGGGCGTCATAACAGTCATAACACAACACAAAATCAGTTTTGAAATGAATTTTTAAAATTGTTAATACAAAAAAAAGTCGTAACTTCGTTACTCCCTTTTTGATGTTTGACTGCGTAATAATGACTTTGTATTTATAGCCAGACTTCGTGTCGAAAGAAGTTCTTGACCGACAATCAGTTCACTCTCACTAAAATACATTCTCAATGAGTTAACCCTTATTTGAAGTCAAGTTTAGAATGAATACTAGACTGCCTTTAGGTAATGTCTGGTTAATAAAAAGTAAACAAAATCGCGTCACGTAATAAGTTTATATATTTCAAAAATTCTATCTATTTCTGCATTGTATTTGCTGTTCAACATTCAACAAATACTTCACTTTATGTTAACTTTTATTCATTTTATTTAATAATATTTCTATTTTAATGTAAATAAATTCTTATTTTAAATAAACTTAATTTTCAGGTGAAGTTAGCATTAAAAAGGCATTAAAACTAAACTTAATATAATTTATTTGTAATTTTTGACAAAGGGTTAGGTTTGACAAAGGGTTAGGTTTGACATAAGGTTAGGTGAGGTCAGGATAGGTCAGGATAGGTAAGGGTGTAGTAGTGCATCACCAGTGATCATGCAATCCTTTTCTCCCCTCTTTCCATATTTAAACTTAAATAAGTTTTAAATTATATAATCTAATGAAAGAACTGCACATTGAATGCAATTTGAATTTCTTTTACCTTTAAGAGTTGTTTCTCAGAATTCAGATATAATTCTTCTCGTGTAAATCGAGTTCTCATAACCAGAATAGCTTTGCATCAAATGTCGAACAATTATTTATAATTATATGAGTAGTTAGTTTCGCAAACGAGTTATTTTCGTTACAATTAAGCAAAATATTTGAATTAAAGAATTCTCCCTTTGAATAAGGATTTATTCTTGAATATACCGATAATAAGGGATTGTATTAAATGTCTTCATGTCTTGAAAGTCGATTATTAATGATTTAATTAAGCGATGAAAACAACAGGTAAATTATTGGCTCAAATGTTGGTTCAGACAAATAATAGAGGAGTCAATGTATGAGTTGTATGGCATCGGTTGAGTGGCAAAGAGGCAAACAATTGCATAAATTATAAATAAGACCATTGAATAATGAATTGAGTGTTAATTAGTAGATCAGTTCAAAAGCCTTTTAATCAAAAAGATCTCAAATAAACATCAAATATTGACAAACGCTGTTATAGCTGTTGACCAAAAACATAATTCAATTTGAAGTATTGATACCAATATTAAGTGCCATAAATCATGTTTCATAGCGTTTATCAAATTATCATTTGATTAACAATTTGAAAATGACATCAAATCAAACATTAAATTAAATGAATTGGTGGTTAAGACTCGAATGTAGAACATCTCAGGCTCAGGTATTTGTTGGTTTCATTGGTTGATTACATAATAAACGTAAGCCAATGAGTACCGGCTATAAGACCTGTACACAAAAATAAGTGATTTCTCATTAATTGGTCTATCATTGCATTACTTCATTAGTTCATTACTTCATTACTTCGTTAGATAATACGTGATATGGTTTATCATATTTTAAACCTATAAATGATATTAACTTTTATTTAGTTTAATAATTAATTCAATTGTACTTATAAACCCGTTTTGAATAACCCTTACTCTCACTCAATATTAAGCAGATATTAAATTATTTAATTTAAAGCTTATTTTAATTGTCATTGACTATAGCCTTAAATAATTAAATAAAAATAATTTCAAACTTTACCTACAGATCAAGTATTTAGCCGTTTGTCTTGAATTGAAATTGAGTTTATCAGAGGATTAGACCAAACATTTTGTATAAATAATTGGTTACCATAACAGTCATGTAATATCGGTTTAACATTTTTATGCTAATAATTAAGTCCATTTCGAGTAAATGAAAGGATCGCTCAATAAATTAGTTGAGACTAACCTCTAAGTCAACGATCTTTTGTCATGTCTTTCCCAACAAATCAGTTCTTCATATAATAATCTATTACTAGAAGAGAGACAAACAGCAGAACAACAACCACTACAAGAATCAGTTTCGAGAGAGACAAAAGATGAAGAAAAACCAAATCATTAGGAATGAAATAAAGTGAAGACAAATGCAAAATAAAGCATACCTTAAGACCGGGTGAGACGTAATCGTATGTGTTCTCCGCTTCAAATACCTTAAGCTTCAAATATAATGAATATTTCATGCAATACGTTGTGCCAGAAATCAGTTGTGATGTTAGACTTATGCTGTTATGCAAGAGTTGAGAGTAGTTATAGTTATGCCACCGCTTAAAGGCTGCAACAGTCGAAAAAGGAAATCACAAGCAATTCATTGACATGCCTTTCATAGAGTCTGTTATAAGTATAATAAGTGTGTAATAATAGTGTAATGTAATGCATAAGCCATTCACTATCACTATGTCTTATATAATAATAAACTCAATTCAAACTCAAGTTAAAAGATAAAACACTAAAAACTGTCCGAACAGAGCGTAATCTTGAGACACACTATTCATAAACAATGGTCCAGAGATGACAAACACTTCTTTGATAACTTTATGGACGAGAGAGAGCTGAGAGTGAGAGCTGAGAGTGAGAGCTGAGAGTGAGAGCAGTCAAAGCAGAGGCAGACGAACGCTAACTAACTTCACATTCACTTTAGGGTCACGTAAATAAAGAGTGAAAAGCCGGTAAAGCAGAGAGTAGTCGAGCTCTCTCTCTCTCTCTTTCTTTCTCTCTCTCTCTCTTTCTGTTCAGATAGAGATAGAAGAGAAAGAAACAGAAAGAGTTCACAAGTGATAAGAGACCAGCCATACAGCCATAGGTGAGCTGTGCTTGCCTTCGATATTAGATAATAGACGAACCTTCAGAGCAAACTTGGGCTACACTTATGGGCTGTTTTATGGACCGCCTCACAGACAGCGCTCTCAACACCACTTGTATGTGATGTGACTTCAGCTTTACATCAAAGTTAGAGTTATATAACTTTCACATACTTTCATATGATATGATGTGAGACCAACTCTCTATAGAAAACTCTTTTAATAGATTACAACTATTTTAGTGCTGAACTCCATTTAAAGATGGCGTCATATTGTCTGATAGTCTTATGTCTATGTTTCATAAGATTATGTATTATTGTTGGCAACAAATAGTTCACATACTGTTGAGATACAGTTGACATACACTTACATTTGTGTTACACTAGAGACACACTATTATGACGTTTTCATTAATTAAATATCGTCTGCAATAATAATAATAATATAGTAGTAAAGCAGTTCAGATGAATCTCTATGACAATTACGACAATAACCACTATTGTGTTCAATGAACTCTAGTTGTCATCAATTCATTTGATGCCTAAATTTACAAAATATCTTTCAAATAAATGTTGAATTAAACCATTAAAACCATTAAAATCATTAAAAAAGTCAAAGCTATAGGAATACTATTTTGCAGTTTTAGTGCAGACACAGCTTTCATATGAGAATTAAAGCCTTTCATCGATTCATTGCATTGATTGCATTGCGAATGAGTTGAGAGTATATTAAATACAATACAAATACAAACTTAAATCACATAAACTATTAATACTATAAATACAAGTATTGTATAAATAAAAATATAGTCAAATATTGCACTAAACCTTTGACTATGAATTAGAAAGTCTATAAACTCTATAAACTAATAGAAAGCATAAAAAGTATAATCTATTGAAAAATATCTAAAACAAGAGATATCTATATCTAAACTCAATTGAACGCAAGTCACAAATGGGTATTATGTGAACCATTTTCCGCATTTTTCAGGTTTGTTGGCTTTGAGTAGTGCTAAAGGGTATGTCTGGCAGTGTCTGAATGTCTGGTAATCCAAATAATTCCAGACATACAGACATCTAAATTGATTGTAAGGAAATAATAATAATATTTTACACATTATTTTATGGGTCAAAGTGAAGGTGTGCTGAGTCTGTGCTGAGCTTTGCTGAAGCTCTTCTATTAGCCAATGAAGGGGTGAATGAACTCTCATTAGAGTCAAACTTTCAGACAGACACCAGTTTTGTAGGACAAACACTTTTTTAAGATCTGAAGAGTTAAATACATCCAAACTGACAACAGTCTAGACATTCGTTCCTTTTATTAAAAGCTTTCTAACCCACATACACGTGAAACATATGAATACATGATTGCATTTCTGGGCTTATATTTGTTTTGTATTTCACTTTTATATTTATGTTTCACTTTCACTTCCGTTTTGATAGTTTATAAATTCAAAAATTTCTAAAAATCTGTTTTCATCTCATATCTCACACCATTATAATGAGTTTTACTCATTTCCTAATACAATACAGTATTATTTAATATGTATTATAATTGACGTCTTATACTCAAAAAGACCACTGTTTAATACTTTACAATATTAAAAAATGCTCTTTTTGAGTATAAGACGTCAATTAGATCTTTCATTTGTATTCACATCAATATATAGACTGCAAACTATTGAACAGTCATCAAATTTTTTGTATATGTTGTATATATTTAGACATTTTTCAATCAAACTAAATATGAGATGTGTCTCAAAAGTATAGCACTTATTAATCATTAATGAAAAACAAATCATTAATGAATTGAGAATAAATGATAAAAATACGAAACAAAGTAATAAAGTCTTCCATAAAGTCTTCGAAACAGAGTATTAGCAAAACATTTGAGAGCATATGTTTATCTTCGGAGAAATTGAACAAATTGTGAACAAAATTGCTTTATTTATCTAAATAGAGCTTAAAATACTATTTTGAATAGAGTCTAATCACTTATAGAATGACAGTCACAACAATACTAACAAATTCTGTGACTTACTATACACTTACTGTACACTTACTATACAAGCCAGCAATGAAACGAAGATTTTTCTTTCAATTGGCAATCAATGGACACCAATCGATCATAAGTCGTATTCTTATGCAATTGACATCTATACCAACTCTCTCTTAGTTCTCAATCATTCTCTTCTTTCTCTTTATTCTTAGAGAGCTTTGAATCTCATATGAATGTCGAAAACTATGATATTATTGGGAAATCATATTTGTTTTCATAGTTTAGTCTTTAAGTTCCGGTATCGGCTCATCGCTAAGTCAGTCTCTTTCAGTTTTTTCATCTTCTAATACTATATAAGTCATACTGTATTATATGACCCACTTTTGCATCAATTGCTTGTCTCGTATCATATCTATTAGAACAGCACATCTGGACATCAGCTAAATCTGAGAAAAGCTGCGAAACTCAATGTAATTATTATATTTGGATTCAATTCTCTAATATTTTGAATATTTTGCTCACACCTGGAGTTGCCTTCAATTTATTGATCTGTAGACAATTGCTTTTACAAAAGAATTTTAAGATATAATCAGTTTGTTTACACTTTACAAAAGTATGTTTATTCATAATTAACTTCATTAAAGCAATAGTTTTACAATTGCAGCAAAATATTTAATTAATTGAGCGCAAGAGAAAGCTATACTATATTTAAATGACATCAAATTCAATAGATTTTACGGAAGAGTTGATCAAAAAAGTTTTTTATGGCTTTTCTGCAGATTTATAATCCAAAAGTAGTACTATCCGTACTATCTATTATAGTATTGCGTCATTTGATCCTACAGTACATGATTTGAAAGATGGGTCCGCACAAGTGGAGATCGTGGGAAAGTGAGGAAATGGTGTACAGTTAGTGCGGCCGTTATGTTATGCATTCAAATGATATGCATTTCTTGTAAAGCCAAACAGTAAAAAATGCTTTGGAATCCCTGACGTAGTCTTCAAAACCATTGGAATCAATTGTTCAACGGTTTGCAGAGATTTTCTGGTCTTACGAGACGTAATAAAAAATGCAAATAATGCGTAACAGAAAAGTGAACAATTATGCCACACAATAGTTATTGGTTTGCAAAACCAGAACCAATTTTAGTTACAATTACTGATCAATTCAAAAGACTTTCTATGAAATGCTCAAAAATTAGGAGAAAAGCTAAGACAGACAGAGAAGAGAAACATCTGTTAATTACCATCAAATGCATAAGAATTAGAAAAATTATTCCGCTTTTCAAATAAATGTTAAACTGATGGATGCCTTTTGTCGACGATTACATATGCAATTACTGTATATATAGTCTTACATTACATTTTTGAATACAACACAAATATGTCACAATTTGAGAACTTTTAATACAAAAAATAAATATTTTTCTATAGAGAAGATTAAGAGAATCCTAATTTATTAAGCAGTGGCGAAGATTAATAGTCATTTGAGTTTATAATATAAAAACGTTCGATATATTTATTGAAAAATCAATTTATAATGTAAAGAGTGTGCAGAGTATGAGTGAATGATTGTCCAACTGTTGAATACGTTGAATGTATGCTGAAATGCGATGCCATAGAAGTGAAACATTTATGTTCATTATTTAGTGTGAATAAAAATATTATTCAAGTTTTTCCTATTTTCTCCAATTGTCCCGTAAATGGTTTCTATAATAAGGAGAACGCGAGTCAAACACACAATAGGACACGGGATAAGACTTTTACACAAAAAAAGTGAAGGCCATGACTGCAAATCACCCAACAGTTTATACTTATACTTATATTCAATAGATATTTATTGCAACAAAATTAATGAAAGAGAAGTTCATGTATTTATTTACTGCTGTACTGAACAAGAAAAATTGTGGATTTTTTCAAATAAATAGAAAATACTTTTGACATTAATGAGACATTTTATTTATTTTTGAAAATTACTTGCACTCAAATAAACTTATAGCGAACTTATATGAAAGTTTGTCTTAATTGAACCCAATCGATGAAAATTGCAGACATTGGCTCTAGTGATCAAAAATATTAGAACTTTTAATCCCATTCCCATCCCATCCCACTGAAAAAATTTTCGATCTCACTCACCCCAATCCCACGAGTTAATAATAAATTATTAGATATAGATTAATAAAATAATTTATTGTATACTAT